>CAJPEX010000994.1:0-71618 GCA_905338405.1 Notodromas monacha
GAGGAACTGCCAACCTAAAAGGATCGGCTTAAGTTTGGAAAATCCAGTAGAAACATTGGGAGGATTCCAAGGATCCAGAGAAATTATTAATGATTACATGGATGGAAGTGAATCAGAGGATTCTTTTCGTCGATGTTTTCCTGGACAATTAACTAAAGCAACATTGCTGGATCATTTAGAGAAACCTCAATCAGAATTGGATAGACCAACAAAGCTTTTAAGCAAATTAGTAATTTCTGTTGAGAAAACTAGTGAGAATACTGTTCTTCAAACTGTAAAAAGTAAAGAGACAGGAAAGAAATGGTTTGATCCAGTGATGGAGTGTAAGAAGTTTGATGGTAAAATATTAGATTATCTGGAATGGCGAGCTTATTTTGTTAATAATATCTTAGACCATCCCAGGCTTTCTAATATTAATAAATTATTGCGAATGAAACCTTTACTTGATGGAGAAGCACTTAGTGCTCTCAGCAGTCTCAGGACTGGAGAGAGTACAGAGTTTGAGGCTTTAGAAATTTTAGACAGGAGGTATGATTGCAGGGATTTAAGAAATGCGGAATTAATTGCAAAAGTAAATTCAACAGAAGTTTTAAGGGAGAATCATCTCCCTGATTGGGATGCATTTTTGACTTTAGTTGGCTCAGTTTATAAAATGTACTCCCAAGCTAAAGATGATGGAGCGTATGGTATTATGGTTGATCTATTGGTTGCAAAAATGCCAGACAACAGTCGTTTGGCTTGGGTAGATAAAACAGTGGATTTGGAAGATGAGCTGACAAGTAAGGAAAAAATGGAAATGCTTTTGAATTTTATAGCCTGCATAATGCATAAACTCTGCCTGTCTGGAATCAAAGTTTGCAATGAATTGAATCCAAAACTTACGGAGGTAAAAAAGAAACCTAAGAGTACTAATGAGAATAAGTACATGTCTGAAGAACAGAATACTGTTCAACCTGTGTCCAATAAGGACAGTTCCAAAGTTGTCAGTCCCAAAAGAGACCCTGTCTGTCAGTAAAAAAGAAACCTAAGAGTACTAATGAGAATAAGTACATGTCTGAAGAACAGAATACTGTTCAACCTGTGTCCAATAAGGACAGTTCCAAAGTTGTCAGTCCCAAGAGAGACCCTGTCTGTCCACATTGTAAACAAAATCATTATCTGTCTAAGTGTAGTATTTTTGAAAAGCTTAAAGTTTTCATGACTGTGAGTATTAAAAACAAAAATGTTGCAACCAAAAAATCATAAAATTTTGAATTTTAGGCAGTGGTGGTTGCATTGGGGTGGCATCTGGTGGATACTGCTCCTTGTTCAGATGTGGCAGGGAGGCTTGTATGCAGTGACATCCATGAAGCTGGAGAAGTAGCCCCAGGTTTTGACTTTGCTGTTGACTTCTTTGGGGAAAGACTGGACCTGGATTGTGTGAAACACCATCACGTGGAAGTAAGTCTCAAAAACCCAAAGACTATAGAATGGAAATAAAGTGTCCTTTGTATCCAATATTTCAGAAAGTCAAACTATTGGAACCAACCTTTTGCAGGGGCAAAATCAGGGGGATGGAAAGGATTGTTTTCCAATGGGACTTTTGCTTCTTTGATTTCAAAAGTGAGTTTTAAACCAACAATCAACTAGAAGCTATTTTCTGATAAGTGACTATTTTGCAGAAAATGAGGCTCAAACAGTCAGGGAGGGATTGAGGCAAGCAGTTCTTGGAACTCCTACTGGGGCAGGGATGCTGGAATTGATTAAGAGTGAAGTGGTCAAGGAGGTGGATGAGAAACTGATGTTTCCCAACAAAAACTTCATCAAGGATACTGCCATGCCAGTTCCCACTCATTCTTTTAAGATTCTGCAAAGTTTGGTGACTCGGCCTACTGTGACCTCACAATTGTCTGGTTCTTCGATTGAAGAGGTTCATTCAACTTCAGTGGCTGAGGCTAAAGAGGGACTCTTAGATTCCTTGGCTGGGGCTGAGCAGATGAACATCACCATGGTCAACAAGGATGGTAACATTGTTCAAATGGTCATGCCCTGGTTTGTGGTGAAAATCATTGCTTGGTGCACGGGGGCCTTGAGCACTCTTGCTGCGGCCCTAACTGGTTTAGTTTGTTGCCGTTGCTGTAAGGTGTGTGGCTGAAAAGATAACTCTTGGTTATGGTTCTTTGAACTCTTTTTTCCTGCAGGGCTTTTCTAAACGCATAGAATTGGAAAGGAAAGATAATTTTAAAGAAAAGAACATCTTTGGAAATTGAGAGGGGAAGTAGCAAAACATCCAATGCCACAGCCATTACAAATCTTTCCTTTGTGGAAGCTTTGGAAATGTCTGAATGTCAAGGCGGTCTGCTACTATCCGTCCCATTAGATCTAGAAAAACAACTAGTGAGTTTCCTTTCGGTTAACAATCTTTGTTCTGCTTTGCCATGTTTTTCTTTTTTCAGCCTTCACAGGTCAGGGGGAGACCACAAGAGATGGCCGGAATTCTGCTACAGGTATTCTAGCCATCCATCAGGCTCTGGATTTGGACAAGACTGCATGCTGATGAAGGTCAGGATGAGGAACAACTGGACCCAAAAGAAGAAACCCAGGCCAAAGCGGACGCTCAGAGTGTGGACTTGTTCAAAACAGTGGATGAAGAATAAAGCCCGTGTTTTTTTTGTTGTGGTTAAGCTTTTTTTGTTGTTAGGACACAGCAATAAAATGCTTCAGAGGAACTTTGGTGTTTTACTTGTTTGCTTTTGTCTCTCCACAGCAAGGCATCTATGGACCCAGCTGGATTCTTCACTTCAACAAGCAAAATACACACATTAGTAATAACACACCAGCCACAATTTAAATCTAAATATACACAAATGAAATTTTCAGATGTAGCATTCAAGAAACTACCAAGTTTCATTTAATGGTCATGAGCCCAGTGGCAGCATTAAGTTGTAGACGTGGGTATTGAGTGACAGAAGGGGCAGTCCTATTTGGGACCAGTTCAATCATGGCTCCTTCAGCTAAATCAATGTTTCTGCATCTCCTTCTTCCAAGGACATACCTGACTTTGGCAAAGCACAGGTAGAATATACTGAGCAGGACAATGACTAATAATACAATAGAGACAATTAAATAGATGTAACCATAGTCTCTAAAATGCAATTGTAATCACTGATATCATCTGCAGCAGTATTCCTAGGGATGGAGGCAGGGATTTCATGTACTGTGTTGATTTCAACATTCTCTAGTTTTGGTATGACTCCTTTAAAAGGGCCATTGATAATGGTATACCTGCATTTAGGTTGAAATCTTGAAATACCTGAATATGGTAATTTGTACAAATGTTCCGTAGCAGGTACTGATTTATATTTGGAGGCTGCGCAAAACTGAGTAATTCTTCCCTTATCCATGTCCACATAAGCAAATTTGTCACGATCTAGCTGTACCACTTCATTTTTGGGTTTGTGAACCTGTTTCAAAGGGCATGCTGCCTTGATATCAGCGTCATTACTCCCACTTTGGATCTTTTGAATGCACATATCTGCACTTCTGGTTGGGGTGTGTTGAAATCTACAGATTTGACATCCAGAGTAGCCTAGCGGTTTGAGACAAGTGGGTATTTCATAGGAGTCGATCCCAAAAAGATTTCCATTTTGTCTCAGGAGATGGGAGTGTGAAATAGAGACTTCCATCCATTTTGGAGCACCCATGTGAGTTGATTCAGCTATTGGTAGCGCGTGTATGCGGAATAATTCATAAACTTCAGAGTTGCGGATCACTGGGACAATAGTTGGTAGGTTAAAAATGCAGGTGGTGTTGACAAACAGTTGGAGTAGCACAGTCAAAAGGGTAAAGCGACTATTTGTTACAGGCTATTTGCAAATGCGACTTTTCGTTACGGGCAATTCGTTACGGGCGGCCTTTCGTTACAAAACATTTTTGCTACTGGCACTACTTTGTAACAATCATGTACATTACAGTAGTACTTTGTTACATTGCTCTTTTGTTACAGGCTACTTTTGTATCATTACAATTTTGTTACAGAAACACTATTTTGTTACAACAAAATAAAACCTTATTAAATTTTTACAATTTTATTTATCAACTGCAAATAAATGAAAATAGGAAACAATTTCCAAAAAAAATGTGCCTAGGGGTGGGATTGAACCGGGTACCTCCAAGACTGGTTTGCTGCAACCTAAGTTTTTTTTTGCAGGCCAAGTAAAACCTGCTGAAAGTTGGTGTAACAAAAGAGGTGCCAGACCAGAAGGAACCTTATAAATATAGATTAATCTTTTAATCCAACAATATTTTTACTCCTACTTAAATTGTTATATCTTTGTATCATATTTTTACTCCTACTTAAATTGTTATATCTTTGTATCATATTTTNTGAGGCTCAAACAGTCAGGGAGGGATTGAGGCAAGCAGTTCTTGGAACTCCTACTGGGGCAGGGATGCTGGAATTGATTAAGAGTGAAGTGGTCAAGGAGGTGGATGAGAAACTGATGTTTCCCAACAAAAGCTTCATCAAGGATACTGCCATGCCAGTTCCCACTCATTCTTCCAAGATTCTGCGAAGTTTGGTGACTCGGCCTACTGTGACCTCACAATTGTCTGGTTCTTCAATTGAAGAGGTTCATTCAACTTCAGTGGCTGAGGCTAAAGAGGGACTCTTAGATTCCTTGGCTGGGGCTGAGCAGATGAACATCACCATGGTCAACAAGGATGGTAACGTTGTTCAAACGGTCATGCCCTGGTTTGTGGTGAAAATCATTGCTTGGTGCACGGGGGCCTTGAGCACTCTTGCTGCGGCCCTAACTGGTTTAGTTTGTTGCCGTTGCTGTAAGGTGTGTGGCTGAAAAGATAACTCTTTGTTATGGTTCTTTGAACTCTTTTTTCCTGCATGGCTTTTCTAAACGCATAGAATCGGAAAGGAAAGATAATTTTAAATAAAAGAACATCTTTGGAAATTAGGGGAAGTAGCAAAACATCCAATGCCACAGCCATTACAAATCTTTCCTTTGTGGAAGCTTTGGAAATGTCTGAATGTCAAGGCTGTCTACTACTATCCGTCCCATTAGATCTAGAAAAACAACTAGTGAGTTTCCTTTCTGTTAACAATCTTTGTTCTACTTTGCCATGTTTTTCTTTTTTCAGCCTTCACAGATCAGGGGGAGACCACAAGAGATGGCCGGAATTCTGCTACAGGTATTCTAGCCATCCATCAGGCTCTGCATTTGGACAAGACTGCATGCTGATGAAGGTCAGGATGAGGAACAACTGGACCAAAAAGAAGAAACCCAGGCCAAGGCGGATGCTCAGATTGTGGACTTGTTCAAAACAGTGGATGAAGAATAAAGCGCGTGTTTTTTTTGTTGTGGTTAGGCTTTTGTTGTTGTTAGGACACAGCAATAAAATGCTTCAGAGGAACTTTGGTGTTTTGCTTGTTTGCTTCTGTCTCTCCACAGCAAGGCATCTATGGACCCAGCTGGATTCTTCACTTCAACAAGCTAAATACACACATTAGTAATAACACAGGTCGGTGTTAAATTTAGATTTATATGTGTTTACTTTAAAAGTCTACATCGTAAGTTCTTTGATGGTTCAAAGTAAATTACCAGTACTCGGGTCACCGTCGTAATTCAACATCTGCACCCATAACTCGGACAGAAGGGGCAGTCCTATTTGGGACCAGTTCAATCATGGCTCCTTCAGCTAAATCAATGTTTCTGCATCTCCTTCTTCTAAGGACATACCTGACTTTGGCAAAGCACAGGTAGAATATACTGAGCAGGACAATGACTAATAATGCAATAGAGACAATTAAATAGATGTAACCATAGTCTCTAAAATGCAATTGTAATCACTGATATCATCTGCAGCAGTATTCCTAGGGATGGAGGCAGGGATTTCATGTACTGCGTTGATTTCAACATTCTCTAGTTTTGGTATGACTCCTTTAAAAGGGACATTGATAATGGTATACCTGCATTTAGGTTGAAATCTTGAAATACCTGAATATGGTAATCTGTACAAATGTTCCGTAGCAGGTACTGATTTATATTTGGAGGCTGCGCAAAACTGAGTATTCTTCTTCCCTTATCCATGTCCACATAAGCAAATTTGTCACGATCTAGCTGTACCACTTCATTTTTGGGTTTGTGAACCTGTTTCAAAGGGCATGCTGCCTTGATATCAGCGTCATTACTCCCAATTTGGATCTTTTGAATGCACATATCTGCACTTCTGGTTGGGGTGTGTTGAAATTTGTAAAGCGACTATTTGTTACAGGCTATTCGCAAATGCGACTTTTTGTTACAGGCAATTCGTTACGGGTGGCCTTTTGTTACAAAACATTTTTGCTACTGGCACTACTTTGCAACAATCATGTACGTTACAGTAGTAGTTCGTTACATTGCTCTTTTGTTACAGGCTACTTTTGTATCATTACAATTTTGTTACAGAAACACTATTTTGTTACAACAAAATAAAACCTTATTAAATTTTTAAAATTTCATTTATCAACTGCAAATTTGGAATTTTTTTTGGTTGAAAGAAGTTGAAAATTGAGGAATATGGGCTAGAGGGATTTTGCAATGGCTATTGCCAATTGGAGGAGCAATGTACCAAATTTTAGGTTGATACTTCTCTTAAATTTAATTGGTGCATCAGAATATACAAATTTTGGTTACAAAATGAGTTGGTAACATTGTCTTGCCTGAATCCAATAGTACACCAAACAAAATGTACCCGTAACAAAGATGACGTGTAACAAAAATATATATATATGTATATATATATGTATATATATATACATATATATATATATATATATATATATATATATGTATATATATATATGTGTATATATATAATTCATTATATGTATATAACGAATAGTCGGTAACAAAACGTTTGGTAACAAATGTGTCCTTGTAACGAAAAGGCGCATCTACGAAAAGCCCGTAACGAAAGGTCGGTAAACCATTCAAAAGTTCTGATAGTTACTGGATTGGATCTGATAATATCAAACAATTTGTTAGCGGTTGGACCGTTCACTGGTGCTTTGTGTTTGGTGACTAAAATTTCCTTCAGAACGCTCTCAACTTGTCTGTAGCTGAAGAAGTGTTGTGGGAAATTGAAACGCTGTACTTCTTCCATATCTTGCATCAGAAAAAGAGTAAGATCTGTTGGTTGAGCAACTTCCACGCTAAAAAGCAAGGTTTTCATCCAAACTGCGTCTGAAAGGTTAGCTGTTCTGTTGATATCCTTGATTAGAGAGGACAGCAAGTTAGAATGATTGAATTTGTCAAAACTAAACAAAGTTGATGTGAGTAGGTAGGCTCTCTTTTCCTGTACTTGACTTTTGTCAATTTTGACAATACTTCTTTTGACTATTGGCAACAAATTAAGATATGGCATATCCTTTTGAGGTACTGATAAAACACTCTGGACTTTTGCTGCAAGATTCAAGGCAACCAATTCGAGTTGTCTGATCTTATGTGTTAATAAATCCATTGTAGTCAAAGTTGCAGAAGAGTAATTGGCTTTGCCCAATTCTTGATTTGCAATGAAAGTATTAGAAAATTTGTGACCAAGTTTTTGTATGTGATACAAAGTTTGGATGAATTTTCCCAAATTGACTGTTGCTTCTAGTGTCAAAAAATTAGTAGGCCTGCATACTTCATATAGGTCTTCCACTGTTACACCAACATTACCAGGGAAATTCCTGATGGGCAAAACTTTGTCAAACCTGTTACTGTTTGATTCCATCCCTTTATCATCACTGATTTCTTCAATGATTAAGGCATGGACAGGGAAAATTAGTATGCACAAGTAAATAACTTTTGATAACATGTTGTCCCGTGGAAGGCTGGAGGAATACTGTTCCTATGGTGAAGCCAATGTTTCCTTCAAAGATTTGCATTTGTTTTTGCCTTATCTACTTCAAAGACTGCAGTAGCTTGTAGTGGTCCAACATTCACTGGTCCTACTTCCACCAACTCCGCCAATGGATTTCCTTTGTCTGAAACAAGCACATCCATTTTTGAGCATTTGTTTTTGCCTTATCTACTTCAAAGACTGCAGTAGCTTGTAGTGGTCCAACATTCACTGGTCCTACTTCCACCAACTCCGCCAATGGATTTCCTTTGTCTGAAACAAGCACATCCATTTTTGATGTTCTACCTTTGACCTTCTTCTTCATTTAACTGGGTAGGTTCCTTTTTTCATATTAACCTTGAGCAAATCCAATGCATCTTGCCACAACCTTTGTAAGTCTGTTGCTGGTCCAAGATGCAGTATCAGGTGTCCCACTTTGATCTCCAATGTTTTGCCTGCACAATCCTTCATTTTCAACAACAACGTATCTTTTTACGGTATTTCATTTTGTATCAATTTACCAATAGGTTCTGTTTTTTGCCCTTTTCCAAAGTTATGTAGAGCTCTGTTGGTTTCAGAAATCCTCTTAGCAAATGTTCTTGATCAACCTTTGTTATTGCCTCAAACGCATTTGTTAGCCTTTTTACAACTTGATCATGGGCCTTGTTTGAGTCCTTCAAAGCATCAGCCAGCTCCAAGCATTCAAAATTGCTGCAATTGTGGTCTCCAATTGCACCAAATTGACATGCTCCTGCTCCACTGTCATCAGGTTCTTCCTCTTCCTCTTCAGTGATGCTTCTGCTCCTTGGATAGTTTTGTCAAACAAGAATTCACTCCTGATAATGGTCATACAGTCCAATAGCTGTTTCTATGAGTCCAAACCCAAGCCTTTCAACTCCTCCATGAATCTTGTTGCAATTGCTAAAAATTAAACTGTCTTTCTTGGATGTCCTCCAATACCATTGCACCTAATAAAAAACTTAGATCTGAAAATCAGAATTGTAATGTCATCTAGTCATGCAATGGTCCTTAATGCTTTTAACTTTTTCAGCTGCCTTGGCCACTTGAAATGACAGTGGGTGTTTTCAAAATAGCCTGTGGTTGTAAAAAGCCATCTTTTGAACATGCTGGGTCACGTGAGGCAGATATTCAGAAGGCCTGGGCATTAATTTGCGGGGGGGTTGTACAAAACCCAGTGTTACAGTGGTTGTACAAAACCACTCCATCCACTGGGACTGAGGCACATTTTTCTGCATGAGGGTTGTACAAAACCCATTGTTGCAGTGGTTGTACAAAACACATTGTTACAGTTGCTGTACAAAACCATTTTTTCCACTGAAATGATGGCATGTTGTGAGCCCAATGCCATTCTTTTTTGCACTTACTTTCTTAATTTAAATCTAATGTTCACTGTTTTTGAAATTCATTTCATGCACAGAATTTTAACTAACCATTCACAGCTGCTGGTTTATTTGCTGTCTCAATGTCCATGATCATGGCTGTGGCACAAAATATGTTCACAATGTCCTGATTTTCTCCTGGATCAATGGTGATGCTCCACTGGCAATGATGCTGATTTTGCTTATTCCTTTGCACTTAATATTTTAGTTACAGTACTTTGATGTTACTCCTGCTTTTGAATGTGCATGCACACTCCACAAAGTTCTCCTGTGAATATTTTTGGAAATTGTTAGCTTTTTCTAAAACATTCAGGAACTGATCACTCCTTGGTTTTTTGGAGCAAGCATGTGGGGACCTTCTCACGGAACTTGACTTGCACTTTCAGTAACTCTGCACTCTCTGATTCACTTCTGCCTGCATCCCTTTTTTGGCATGCACTGCCATGGCGTTCAACAGCTATTTGTTCCATCAAAGAGCTCAGTGAGCTCATTGATGAAACAGGGGGAATTGTTGGGCATGCACACCATGTAAAGTAATGTACTCTCAATACAATTCTCGGAACTACGAATTATTCCCTCCTCCTCAAAATTGCATTGCCAGGAACATACTGGCACCAAAGCATACTCAACCATATCTTTCCTACTAATTTGTGCAGTAAAACCTTTTGAAGGTTAAATATAATTAGTAGAACTATATAAGCTGCTCCTTTTCATATAATAAAAAGAAGAGTCAGTTTTTATGTATGTTACTCAAGTTATCCAAGTTATTCTTCCAAGTTGAGTTTGTTGAGTTGATTTATTCAGTTATACTTTGTGAAATATACTTTTCCCCTAACAAAGCAGTCCTAAAAGGAATTCCTGATCCTGTCCCAGAATGATTAACATGTTCTATTATCCTCCAATCAACACTCCACATCAGATTATATTGAAGACCTTTGTCCTCAATAACACACACATTATTTTTGGTAAAGTATTATTATCATTATCCCATCATCTTCTCAATCTAATTTGTGCACACATTTGGTAGTGTGATATTTTGCATTTAGTTCCTGGCTTTTGTGATTTAAAAAATGGATAAAGTAAAATTCAAAACTAGGAACACATATTCCAGGTCCTCTTCAATATGTGTTCTTGGCCTAAAAGGCTGATTGCCCCACCTTATCATTTCATGTCATTTTTCCACTGTCCTATGATTCAATCTTTATTTTGAGTTGATTATTGTTGATTGACTGCTTTCCTTTATAATGATGCATTTTGATACTTTAAGTTCAGCATTATGAATAGAAAAATATATCCAATAGTTTGACATAGATTCAGCCTCTCTCAAACCTGATTACACTGAGAGTGATTTCCTGGACATTCTACTCTACTTATGTCATATATTTCTTCTTCAAGTGAGACTTGTTTCCATCATGAAAGATTATTTTCATTTCCAAGGTGGTGTTGTGTCTCCACAAAGATGGAGAGCTACCCAGTTTGACAACATCCATGCAAATGGTTTACAAATTGCTCACAAATGGAAAAATGGATCACATGGAGAAAATGGAGCAGCTTGAAGCCATTTTGACTGCTGCAACTGCCACTTCTTGTGAAACCTCCAATATTGGCAAACTTTGTGATATGCAAACTTGACTGAATGTGATCCCTTCCATGTTGTGGTCAAAAGCTTATACAACAAATATCAATGGATGTGAAAGTTGAGAGTGCCTGTCAAACCTTCTCCACTGCTGAAAGTTTCATCACAAAGGTGCATTATCCTGGCAAGTTATATCTTCAATCCCTTTACAATGGGGATGCAGACAGTCCTATTTTGGCAAATGCTCTATGAAGTAACTCAGATTTTTTATTAGGCTCTGGAAAAAATATGAATTACTCCACAGGTACACCAATAATATGTTCATCTCACAAATCAACAGAATTTAGCAGTCCAATAGCTTTTGTACTGTGATAAATCTGAATTTGATGGCATAATCATTGCATTGTTTATAATAACTTTCAAGTTTGATATTATAATTAGATCACATATCTTGGTCCAGTCAAATCCATTGGGATTTCTTTTGAAACTAATTGGTTGTGATATTTTGGAGGCTGAGCTTTGCATTATCCAGGAAATACAATGCTGCTTTGAAGAAATCAGTGCAGCTGTTATGCATGTAGGATCAAGGTGCTTAGATTTCAACCTATTTTTCAAGTGCTGACAATATAAATTGACCATATGGAATGAGCTCCATCCAAACAATGATGGGAACTTTCAAGTACTGTCATGAAATTCAGTACTGTTTGTGATACAGTGCCCAGCTTTTAGAACAGTTCAGGCAATTATTTTGGAATTTCGAAATTAGTTGTTTCTCACATTTTTGTAGCCATACAAAAGAAAGGGGTCTCAAAGCATTCAAATTTTTGCAGAATTTTCACCTGCTAGTTTGTGACATCACATTTGCAGGAAATCAGTCCTGAGTTGTGTTTTCATGCAAATTCAGTGAGTATTCTCTTGCCCATCACAATGAGTAGGTTGTATTTTGTTGCCTTGAGCGGCTCCAAAATCCATACCAGATAAATTGGCAATGCAGAAAGGCAGTAGTGATCAGTATAGTGGAACTACGATGTTCATTTTGCTTTGAGTTTACTATATTGAGCCAAAAGAGGTAGCAAGCAAAAATCTATGAGAAAACGTTAGAAGATATCAGCAAAAATGAATGAATGAAGCTGTGTGAGCCGCTTTCCTTGAGATCACAAACAGAAATGTAGTACTGTACTTGCATCTTTGTTGATTTGTACATAATTGAACATCTTCTCTGATCCAATTCCGCATTTGCATTCAAAATATTCAAAAGATATATTAATCATACTGGGATACTGTAGATCCCCCCTAAACACAAGCTTATATTGGGGCATATCTGCATGCTCCAAGGGATTTTCTGCGGAGTGGGATGAGAAATCTGTACCCTATTTTCAGACTTGGGTTCAATTGCGTAAAAGGTTTGAATTCTGAAAAGCAGGAGCCACAGGGATTCATTTTGTTCCCTTGTCTCATGTGCCACATTTACATATTGAACCTAATTGTCCATAATAAGACAAACATCATTCATGTCAAAAGAGAGCAGTATCACAATTGGATATTGAACTGGACATTGAGGCAGGTTTATTTCTTGGATACATCATTTGGAAGAGTGGTACAAAAATGATGAATGTGTTGATTGAAGATGAGTTTGGTTACAGCTCCATTATCTAGCCAATTGAATTGGAAAGAAAATTAACAATTATTCAGTATTGAAAGATCTAAAAATGCAATAAAAACCTATTTGGATGCACAACAATTTTTAAAAAGCACAGTTACAATATCCTCACAAGGAGCAGAAGACAATAGTTTTTCTCAGTGATGTCATGTTTGCACTAAAATTTAGCTGCAGTTGAATTATCTCAAAAACTTTCAAGAAAACTGTGTTTTTCCAATTCAGAAAAATTACAAATCAGGCAGTTTCGTTGATTTGAAAGTGATGTGAGAATGAATAGGAGTTACTTCAGAGGGTTTTGAAAAAAAAATGTTGCGTGGATGAAAAGAAAATGAGAATATCAACACTATTCAAGCAGGATAGTTGGTAGTTATGTCATTGGTGATCAGTTATTCAAGTGTTGGACCTTTCAGAATTCCGAAGATTTCACTTTCATCTTACAAAGCAAAATATCAACTATTCCAATTTTCGAAACCAGCACTTCGCGCAAAATTCTACGCTGGGGAAGCATTCATATACTGAGTACAGTTTACTTTTCTGAATATCCATTATAGTAAAAAAATGTTGCACCAATGAAAGTTCTTTATCCGTATCAGAACCAACAAAGAGGATCATTGAATTGGATTGAATTCCATCCAACATTGCTCTGCATCTATTTTACTCCATCCTGCTAACTTTTTGAGTGGCCTCAACTTCATAAAAAAAATAAACTCGAATTGGGATACACAATATTGTATTATGGCTGGAAATTGAATCAGCTTGCAAGAAATATCAGTCATTGTGATTTGATTGATAAATTCTCAGAAAACTAAGCATAAGGTTTAATTTCCAACTTTGGTCGAAAGAATATTGATGGTTGTTTTTTGAGAGAACAAAAAGGTCTCGAAAAAATGTAATATTTGATTTGTCTGTCAGTCTATCTGTCCATGCGTCTTATTATGAATGATTATCCTGCAGTTTTCTGAAGTGAGAAATAACTGAGTTGTGCTTGGAACAGTATTTTGCTCATTATTCAAATCAATCCTCCGATGAATTTAGTTGCAGTCACCGAAGCGCTCAACTGATGCAGTGTCGTGACTGTCGTCTGCTTTCTTTTTCAGAAAATAACATGGGGGAGGGGGGGTTTAGGTTCGAACTATAGCTTGCCAATTAATTCGCAAGCAAAAATTGAAACACAAGCCATTCCAGAGGGAAGAGGATACCATGCTTGAGAAGCCAATACCAACCCTCCCATTTTCTTTGGGTGCATTGTACGGTAAATGTGGGTTCTTTAGTGTGAAACACGGTTATTGTTTCAATAATAACCGAGTCGTTAGCAGTGTCGAAGCAACGCGTGTCATGTAATGTATTAACTACTGGCCCCTGCAACTGCATCCATCATTCGACATACAGTATATGGAAGTTGAAAATTAAAACGTATTCACCCGGTACATCTCCGATTCGCAAGCACACTGGTCACACATTCGACTGCGTACGCGGCAAACCGCGAAGTCGGCGTTCGGCGTCGAAAACTAAGAACCGCGCGGAGGATCACTTCACTTATTCACACTCTCGTCGGAAGATCTCCAACTATCCTGAAAATTAGAGCAAGACAAATGGATTCGTTATACACCGTCAAATAACCTCTGCAAGCAGAAATTTGAAGGACCAACAAAAACATTCGGGTGAGAAAAACAAGCTTTTTTCGTCGGAAAAATAAAGAAGAATTTAAAAGTATATATCTGGCGATATTCTAGAACTTAGAATACTTCATCAATGAGGTAAAAAAATGCTGAACTTGGAGGCAAGGTTGCATTTGCCCGAATAGTCTTGAACTTCCTTTCAAAACACGACATAAAGTCGAATTCTCATTGGTTTTCACTTTCCTGCAAATAAAATACAGGAATAACCAAATGGCTTCCAGAAAATCCGAGTCATCGAGGTTTGAGGACAGTTTTCAAAGGTAGGAACAAACCATCTGCTCATAAGTTAACAACCTTTTACCCGTAAAAGTTGTGAGAAGTATGAAACCGAGTCTTTTAAAAGAAAGGAATCTTTTGTCCGAGATGAAATCTAAAACATCTTGTTAGTAGTTTTTATAAGGTTGAGAAAAAATGCACAAAAATTCTCAAAATGTATATTTACAAAATCTTTCGCTGAAAACGCAATTTCCTCCTTAAAAGATACGAAGGAAGTTTTCAATGGATTGTTTCCAGGGATATTGAGACAGGGACATGGTCAAAAAATTCGTCAAGGAGGGCTTCGAGTTATCGAGGTAGACCTTTAATTTCACATGCTTTAGAAGAGCCGAAAAATAGCAGCGAGGTAAAATTGCGGCACGCATGCCGTCATTTCACGATCGACATGATACAAGAGCCCACTTATTCAAACAAGTAAAGTGAAAAACGAGTTTCTACTATAGTTCTTGTGTTAAGATTTTTATAGCTGATGTATATGTCATGTTTGTAGTGTGTAGAGACTGGAACTAACCGAGAAAGAAGAAGACGTCGACGTTGTAGGCCAACAACTGATGAATGTCCAGGGATTCTCCGGGTGGGATTCCGTAACCCTTGGCCAGTCCGTGAGGATTCGAAGGTGTCACGCAATCGTCGTTGCTCTCCTTCCGCAACACCTTGTCGATCTCGACCGAGCTGAAAAATGCCACTCCGAGCGGCAAATCCCGAAGACCCAAGTTGTGCGCAAACAAAGACCGCGTCAACAAGTTGCTGATTTGTAATGCGAGTGCTGCTCGATACCGGTCCTTGCTACACACCATGTAGTGAACCTGTTAAAGTAGCGAAAGAGAGGAAAACATGTAAGCGGGAACAAGTGCAGTTGAACCTCGTCAACTCGAACCTCTCCAATTCCAATACCTCCCTTATGTCAATTTTTTGGAAGTCCCTTTCTGGATTCCCTATAGAAAGCAATGCTTCATTTAAAGCGAATTTCCCAGTCGCAAACTTGCTTCCAAAACCCTCCATAACTCGAGTTTCCAGGAGGTCTTTTGGCTATTATTTCATGAGCACAGGAGAGAGAAAAGCAACAACAAAAAAGGTGACTCATGATAGTGATTTGAGAGTTAGTGGAAGACTACTAGAGGAAATTAAGCCTTGTTCAGCATCCTGTCAACTCAGGAAGCAATTGAAAGGTCCAGAATATCCCCAATTACGATTTCCCGCGAAATTCCTCTTTCTTTCCCCCAACAAAAATGCTCGCGTCTCAAACTGGAAACCTCCACAAGTCAAATTTTGTTTTGCTGGTCCCTCGAAATTCGAATATAAGAGGTTCAAAACTCTATATTACTGAATGACCAACAGACAAAACGCATCCTGAGGAATCTCATCTTACTGACATACAATTATTTTTGAATTTCTTCACAAGAATTGATGGAATTGGTCATTCAGCCTCTCACGCAGCTCTCCGCATCTTCACAAGAATGGCAAAGTCAATATAAGAAAACAATATGATGATTGTAATTTTTTTTAGAATTGGCAAACTGTCGCCAGCTATTATCGAAGTGATTGAAAAATTCTATCCCGGATCCGACAATCATTCGTTGATCAAGTGCCATTATTCACATACAGCACTTTTATAGTGTGCTCGTGATACTGACGTGAAAGGTGATGGCATTTGAATACCGCGGTGGAATCTCTTGCTCTGTACAACGAATCGCTTCTTGGTCCCATAAATTGTTTTCTTACAGGATCATCAAGTGTCTTCAAGTTCAATCATCGGTACATCCGTAAATGTGGAGGCTTCCGCATGTTGAGGACCAACTGGTATACGTGGAACCGATTGATGCTACCACTTCCACGAGCTTTTTATAGCAACTCAAATTCTTCTTTCAAAATTGTGAAAGAGCATCCAGAACAACCCTTCTTTTTTTATATGAAAAATCGAAACATGCGAAACTGCCGCGCAAAAAACCAGTTTGCTCCGAGAGCGGAGAATTACGAACATGAAAACAGATCAGACCGAGAACTCTTATTGTAATATACAGTACGTGTACAGAAGAGCACAGTACTTACCTCATCGTGGATGGAAATGGACAATCGTCCAGAAATGTTGTACTTGTTCAGCAGCCAACGCATGGAAACCAATAACAAATGCAAGTAGTCCACGGCACTGCTTTGCACCACCCAGTTCACCCGGCTCGTCATAAACTGCGCATATACATACATTTCTAGACATCAACCATGCATTCAGCGAAGAGACAAAAAAAAAGAATTTATGGATTCCTCACATTTTTGTCAACATACAAAGGCTCAAGGGCCTTGGAAATTCGAGCACCGAGAACCGGTGTTTTGGGATGATCGCTTTCAGCTATTTCCTCCAGCCGATTGAACATGGCGCTCTCAGTTCCATTCATCCACGCAGAACGCTCGACTACGTCAGTCCAATCCTTCAAAGAAACGAGAACCGAAATCAACCATCCGTTTTTTTAAACCACAAAGGAAACATTTGCACATCGTAATAAAGAGGTTCTCAAAAATGCTCCGGCTAAACACCATGAAGGTTGACAACTCAAAAGTATTTATTTCACAGAGATCGAATGAATATCAATATTTTGACCAGTTCTACGCATACTGTGATGTCATACGAGGGTTATAACAAAAGTTCTCGGAGTCAGCCACAAGCCTTCACGGGAGGCAGACGTGATTTTTTTTTTTTTTCACTGGATTCCTCATTCTTTTCTGGCCTAATGGAACCATTTTTTTTCATCCCCGAACAAAAATGGAAACGCGAAAAAATCGAATGAATGATATCCATTGCTGTGCCCTTGCAGCACCCATGACAAAAGAGCAGTTGCGCACATTCATGCTCTACAACTTCCGGTGTGGTTTGAAAGCTACTGAGTCATTCGAAAGAATGAAAAAAGGTTTAGGCAGTGATGCCTCATCCTTCTTGACTGTGGCCAAGTGGTTTTCTCAATTTTTATGCAGGAAGTTTTCCATCCATTTCAAGGGTTTTGAAGGAGAAGCTGGCTACACAAAAAAAAAATCAGCAAGATGGGTGCCGTATCTTTTGTGTGAAGAACAGAAAGCAGCCAGAGTGAAATTCACAAACGTTTTCCTTGAAAAAATTCAAAAACGGGAAGTCTTTAAATTGATTGCGACTGGAGATGAGGCTTGGTTATTATAACTGTAATCCAGGAACAAAGCACAAGTCCATGCTGTGATCTGAAAAAGGGGCACCGCTCTCCCAAAAAGTGCGTTGTACAATACAGTATTTTGACCAGTTTCTTTCTCACTCCGGAATTTTGAGGGCTGTTCCACTTGAAACAGGAAGACTGTAACCTTCAAGTGGTACGTGACAGAGAGCCTCTCAAAAGTTTTGGAATAAATCCTCAGAATAGGAACTCAGGCGTTCTTTTTTGCATCATGACAACGCTCCTGCCCACACTGCTTGAAAAACTCTTGTTGCATTTTTTTTCGCGTTTCCATTTTTGTCAAGGGATGAAAAAAAAAGTTTCTATAGGCCGGAAAAAAATTAGAAATTCGATTTTTTTTTATATGCACGTCCACCTCCAAGTGGCCGACTTCGAGAACTTTTGTTAGAACCCTCGTACATAATGGGGAAAATCTGCATTTTGCAATACGTAAAAGTTCATCAACTTCGCTTTTTGTGAAGAAATGCTAGTTTTGTAGAAAATGCAGGTGGACTCTCTCCACAAGCCATCCTGTCTACGATCTTATCTGCAGAATGATCGATTTTGTTTATGGTATAGATGTCTTTGAAGAAAGAATCCAACAGCAGGATGCTTCTCTTTGAATTTTCTCATCAGCTTCATTTGAGAGGTCAGCAACCAGCACTCCTTTCAATCAAATTAACAGTATGCTATGAAAATTCGCCCTCAGCAGTTTGAGAAATACACGTGTGAATGCAAGAGTAACTTCGGGCAAAAGTAAACTTCTCACAGGTATGCTTTAAACATTTTTCACTAAGATCAGCAGATTTTCAAGAAATTCAAAACAAGGCAGGTTAAATTCAAAAGCAGGGTATTTAAAATGTATCCTCTTAATTTCATCCAAGAAGGTCAGATATGCTGATGGGTTTGAAAGTTCCATTTTTTTGTAGAAGAAACGAACAGGAAAACATAAAACCCTACACTCCTACAGCATTTAAAAGATGAGAAAAACTAAGGACAACAAATACCTAGCTCATCTGTGCGTGCATCAGTCCATCAGCAGAAACGTAAAAACCCTACAGCACTTAAAAGATGAGAAAAACTAGGGAACAATAAATACTTAGCTCATATCTGTGGGTGTATCAGAAGAAACGTAAAAGACGTCTCCAAGTGTTGCATTGAATTCAATACTGTACTCCCATGCTTGGTTCATCTTATCCTTATCGCATTTTGTTTTGCACAGTACAAAAGTATTGTTTCAAATTTTCGTGACTGGGATGCGGACTGACATGATTTTCTGCAACAAAGCCTTTCGCAACGGCAAAATAAAGACAATATTGTCAAATCACTAACGCTTTCGCTTCATTTTTCAGATACTGTAGCCAATTTTGCAATTACCGCATTCGATTCCATTTTCCAAAATAGGAAATTATCCCTCACCTTCAAGTCAAAATCAGGATCTTCCGTTCGCTGACACTCCTGGAAAATTTTTCGCACGTCTTTCCCACTATAAACGTGATAGGGACTTTCAACCAAGCCCAAGTTCTTTCCGTAAAGCTTCACGAAAGCCTGACCAGCTGCCGTAATTTTGTATCCACGCACTCCTTTTGTCTGCGCGTAGATGTTTTTCGCAGTTTCAAGCGCATCCTTGACAGTGAGATCCTTGTTGAATTGGCGCAAAAGAGTCTGAGCAAACTGACATCCAGCTCCGAAAATTCGACCGTAATTTAACACTTTCGCCTGACTCCTTGAAATGCCGGCGAATTGGGCCGTTTTGCTGTGCATGTCCGTCCCTTGAGATTTCTTGCCCTGTAAGAAAGAAAAAGCAGAGTAAAATTACATTTCAACAAAAAACAATAAAACGATTTTTTTTCTTGGTCCCAGCAGTTTCTTCACAAGGACAATGGTGCAAAAAGTTCCTTATAAAGAAGTAATTTCCCTCAAATATCTCAGTCTGAAAAAAATTTTGCCTCCATTGTGTGTGCATCATGGGCCATAGAAATTTGTGATAATTGGCAGAATATACGGGAAAACCCAACTTGTGAAAAATTTAGAAACGCCCAAGAATTAAATTTGCACTGCTCTTTCATACAGAAAATGTACCATTGCGAATGCAGAGAGTATATGAAGCTCTAATCGAACAGCAGTATTAGCTCTTCTGGAATTCGGATATGGCTAAAATTTATGAAAGAAAATAATTTTTGGAAAACATGCTCTATTTCAGGGAACAAGCAGTTCTTAATGAATAAATGTCTTACTAAATATACATGCATTTTATGTCCGATTCAGCTTATATACGGCAGTAATACAGTCAAAACGAGTTAATGGGACCAGCACAGCATCTGCATGGACTCAACCACTTCGAGTGTGACCCAGCTGGTCTCATCACACCGATACATCTAATAATATACACCGATACGCACCTCGTCCACCTCTGCAATGTGGCATATGGCCACACAAAAAAAATTATTGCCTGAATGTGACACTTGCCCACATTTCAGTCGGGCAGCAGCGTACTGCTGTTTTACATCATGTATTTTCTGTAACAACAAAGCTATTCTACTGGTCCTAATATAATGGCTTCGTTGTGATGACAATAAGATGGTACTGTACAGCGTGGAAAGAAACATGCCTGCAAAGTCATCCACCCGATCGGAGTGGCCCCATGATCGGGTGCGGGAGAATTCGTGTCACCAAAAAGCGAGGCAATCCAGAGTTCTTCGGAATCCACATCGGCTCCCACAAAATGTTTGCCCGGAGGCGCGGACACCATTGCTTTGAGTTCAGATCCCACTCGATTCACCGAAGCATTTGAGGCTGTCAACCACGTGGGTTCCACTGCACGTCTGGTCACTGTTCCGCAAACTACAACCTTCACAGAGAAGAAATGAAAAGCATTAAATCCCAGCACGCATCATGAAGGCATAAAATTATGGATACTACAAAAAACACTCGATTATCTTCACAGAATTATCGATCTCCAAACCAGTTTTTCAAGTTGAATAGGAATCAGATGGACGCGGGGTGGGTGTGATTTCCGAGGAGCCTCTCTTTTCATATTACAACGCCATTTTTCAGGATATAAATTCAATTTTTTACAAATAGCCCTCCATAGTACACAATCCAGGATCCTAGTATCAACAGAAATCTTCGTGAACCCTAACCAAAATGTGCCAGGAGCTTAAGCATGGCTTAATACAAAAGCCATCACTCTGTTGAGCAAAATTTGGGGATTTATTATAGCCATATTGCCGAATTGGGTATATACTACATGTATACCCCGACATATCGCGGTTTTCTGCAACAACAAAAAAACTCCTCATTAACACGATTGTTTTTTTTATACAGGTGGACCCTAAACAAGAAAGCTCAGGTAACTACAAAAGAAGTTTTTGCAGAGAGTATTTCTTTGTGAAAAGATTTTGCCTGTACTGTACTTTGTTCAACAGCAATCAGGAGTTTTTCTGGTTATTCTTGTAAAACGATCACAAGAGTATGATTTCTACACAGTTGTATAATACCTCAAATATTGTTGCCAAGATTTTTTTTTCGTCATTCAGGATAGGTTTTCTATGGCAAAAATCGCCAAATTCCAAAGCCTAAAAAATGTAGAGACCTTTCTTAGCGGATTTTTAAATAATAACAACGCACACTAAAACATGCGCACGAGTTTTTAAAAACAAACATCCACAATAACTGCTGCAAAATACTGCCAGGTGAAAAATGCTCTAACCTTCGGCAAAATGGCACCGACGCGGTCATTCTCTTTGGTTTCTATTGACGCAGGCAACTCTGAGTTTTCGAGCCAAACTGGAACCTGTGAGCCAATGATACGGTCTCGTGCGTTGCGCCAATATGTGAGCATAGAATTGATTTCCAAGGCAGATTTTGCTTCCATTCCTCCAGCAGTCCCTAAAGTTCCGTCTTCAATTTTCGGAAGAAAGTCTTTTGCAAGAGGGTTTCCCACCCGAAATTCAGATCCATTCTAGAAACGAAGAAAGATTTCAATGGGTGAAAGGAAAAAAAAAAAACTTCAGGGAATTACAAAAAAAGACTGACACTAAAATTCCCTGGAATACATATACAGTAATTTTTATTTTTAAGCTCACTCTTGTTATAACGAATGTTTTTGGTCCCAACAGTAGTTTCTGTAAGACGCCAGCATGTGATAAAAATTTCGCTTAAAAACTCGCCTTAGAATGCAATCTCAGCATTACGAATTTGTGGCGCTGATTCTGTCCCGAGGCCATTATTTGATGATTGGCAAAAAAAATCAGGAAAATTCCAACTTCATCAAGAAGGTAACACGTGTAGATAAAGAAAATTTAGTGTGTAAGAAAATAAACAGCATGAAAATTATTTGAGAATATAGCCCTTCCTTCCAATTAAACAATACGTTCAACAAATGCTTTTCTCTATTTCAAAGAACAAACAGCAGGCATAAATGATTTGGCGGAAGTATTTCTCCCACATGCATTTTGCTTCATTTTATTTTTCAAGAGAATAAGCAGCACATTATGTTAGAAAGGCAAGTTCAATATTCTGAAATAACTGTTACTCAATTCGAAGTTCTTCCTCATCACTCCGATGAAGAGACTTAAAATTCCGTCAGGTCTTAAAGTGTCTGTTACAGAAAAACTTCAGAATATTTTTCATCCATTTCCAACAAAATTTCAGACTGAATCATGCATGAAACCTTTTTAATCTCGTTAAAACGAAGTTTTCAACAGGTCCCTGATGCTGGGATTTCGTCGTCAATTAATTTTCCCGTAGATGAAAAAAATAAAAACAAGGACGGGAAGTATAACAGTGCAAACAAATTAATCACCTTATGCGGCAATCGGTAAAAATCACAGCCCGGGATGCCGACATCGAATTTGACAACCGACTCCGCTTCAGTATCCGAAGTCTCTATTGCTTTTGCTTCGGGTGCCTTCTTCAGTTCATCCAGCATGGCGAAAAATTCTTGTTGGTCTGTTTCGGTCAAAAGGCCTTGGCTCCACAGAGTTTCTAATTTCTCCATTACACTTCGCTCAGAAATTTCCTCAGCAATAACTTGACCTCCGTCGGACGACGTCACGTCTACGTTCATAAGTCTTCTGAGAGAACTGGAGAGTATAAGCAAAGGAATTAATTTCATTCAAATAAGCACTGAAATATTGAACTTATTCGTTAACGTGCCGGAATTAGCAATGAACTAATTGGTATATGGAACTATAATACCTGAAGCATCATTACGAAATTAATTAGTCCAGAAATAAAATGATTTCAGCAGACCGGCAAAACGACTTTGTGTGCTGAGTTACTCAAGTTCTCTACTGTAGTAAAGTACAGTATTAGACTTCATAAAAACAATGTAATTCAGACACATTCTTTAAAGATGAACGCCATCTTTATGGGATTCGTAAGCTCAAGTTCGCGGAGGAATGCTTAAAATGAGTTCACTTCCACGATTATTCAAGAAATACGAAATACTCGAACTGAAAGTCACCGCGATTCCCACCTTTTCTTGATCAGATTCCATTCTATTATTCACACTTGACTCACAGAATTCAAGACTTCATCTATTTTAAACCTCACGTCAGCCAAGTTTCGTCATGGGGATAGATGTCACTTGCAATCATAATCGAAGTCAAACTCGGTTTAATGCCACCATTTGGCGATTTGTCCTGGCACATTATGCGACCCTAATTGAATTGTCACTAAATTTAAAGTAAGTCAAGGCATTTACAGGGGGTTTTTCTTGAGAACTCAGTCAAGAGAGATTTGTAACATGAATATTCGAGGCACTGCGCGAGGAGGGGGGGGGGGGGCACTTTATACGGAAACACGAAGTCCACGGTTAACTTCACAGGGTAATTTAATGTCGAACATGTCGGGATCTGTATCTGTGCATCCACAGATACAGATTCCGAATACAAGCTCATCAGTTTAAATTTTCACCCCAGAGTGAACACTTTTCAGGACGTGGGACAATTACTTTCAGCTCACAAACTCACTCTGTTGGAAATTCCGCGTCGCCTTCGCTCACGAAATGACTCACGGGCACTAAATAACCCCAGCCATGCACTTTGTCGTGATGCAGCGGATGGCCATTCCAAGTCAGTCGTAAGAGCTTCGGAGTAGACGACATCGAAGTGGTAATATTCACTGGAGCGTTTCTATTCTTCAAGCAATTGATCTCGTCTTCACGCTCCTGTTTTCTCACGACCCTCTGCTTAGACGTCACTTTTTCACACAAATCACAGTACCAAGCCGGGTAACCCGGCATAAATGGCTGCTTGGCATACAGCAAAGAACCTTTCCGAATGGCATCCGGAAAATTCTGCTGCAGTCGACGGAGCCCGCAGTCGGAAAAACTCGCCGCTGGTTTGCCTTTACGAAACTTGAGACATTTCGTGGACCAGTCGAGGTTCCACAGCCAAGGATCCCGTTTGTATGCATTTTGATGCATCATCTGACACGCCTCGTAAGCTTTTTCCATGAGAAGATACTTCACGTCAGCTTCGAGGTCCCTAATAAAAGCAGAATACATAGTAAAATATCGTTACAACAAACCATTATAGGGGACTACGGAAAATTTTGCTGTCACGGAAAATTCGTTATATTGAGATTCATGGTTCTTCAAGGATATGCAGGACTGAACTTTTGTGTGAAACAGCTGGTAATCAATGATTTAAAGTATTTCCACAATAGACATGTGAAGAATTGTCATCATTTCCCACTTCTTTTGATGAATAAATTGAAAAAGTTCAAAATTTCAATTACTTTACAATGCTCGTATTTTAAATCTTCCCTTTCTAAAATTTCCTCAAAATATACTCATTATACTGCAGCATACGCTGAAGCAGAAAATACATGAGTAAGACGAGAATTTATTCAACAACGACGCTATTTTCCCTGATATAATGCAGCAGAATCCTTTTATACATACAGTACTTTTTTCGATTATATAGACATCTCAAAATTCCAAGATGAGGGTACAATATATTAATTTTGATCAGAGCGTCATATTTCCTGTACATAAGAATTGCTTTTACCGTATATTTTTTGACGATTAATGAAAAATTTGCAGGTGACAAATAATAACCCGTAAAAATTTATAGGAACCGTCATCAGCAGTGGCCGGAATCAGCACATTCAAGTTAACCTATAAGTCGAGTCTGCCCGACGAAGGTACTTTTTCCAGTTCAGGTCCACCGGAAGATACGCCGTACCCATTTCCAACATTCCAGCAAACGTCACAGGATGCGGAAATCGCCTCACAAACGACGGCCACAACTTCCGCGTCACCTTGAACGTTGCTTCAACATCTTTCGCGCAATAATCCGTCAGGATATTGAAGTTGTCCACCACGTCGTCCAAAGAGCCCTCCATGAACACTAGTCGTAAAGATTTATCCAGCTCTTCTAAATCCTCGTCACCCTTGACGTACAAATTGTAAACATCCGCCAAGGAATTCCTACTGGAGATGTCCATCCAAGCGTTGACGACGGGTCCTCGCAATTTGCTTTTGGCTTTCTTGGTGACTTCAGTTTCCTTCTTGGGCTTCGTGGACTTTGCTTTCCTGGCCATCCATAGCGCCCTTTGATAGCTCGTGAGTCCCGCAACGGCGATGTGCATGGACATAGTGTCCACGAAACGGAGGCCAGACAGCTAAAAATTCACAACGAACGTCAATCATGGACTTTTGAGAACTTCCTTTTATTCGAGTGAAGGTTATTTTTACAGGTGTTACGCCCTTTATAACAAATATTAATGCGACGAATTCCCATGTACCGTAAAAAGATAAGGTTGGGCCTCACTGCAGACGTAATTACTGGTGCTTGAATCTTGGCCATATGTTGGAACATCCGCATACCAGATCACGTTTTCCCATTTACAGTACTTCAATAGACATTGTGGGACTCCCCGTTCATGAAATATCAGAAAGTCCCCACCCGCAAAATTGAATAAATTAATGTTTCTCAACTTCAAGATTCACAAAATAACGGGGCAGAAAGAAGTACACGACACATAATCTGATCTGTTGGCATGAAAATGAGCCCAAAAAGAAAATAAAAGGCGCGAGCTTATCCCCATAATGTACTGTGCACACCAGATGATGTAAAGAATAACTCTAAAAAATAAGCAAAAAATGGCCTTTTTCAGATTAAGAGGCATCATGGAATTATAATAAAATTCATTTTCAATTACTGTGAATATAAAGAGCTCGATTTTTTCTATAGGCAAACAAATTTTGAAAAAAAAAATATTTTCCGTTTCTAGAAATTTGAAAAATTGTGTGGATCACAGGATATCGTCCGGATGTCGGGCAGATTTTTTCTTTTACTTTTTAGTGTTACGAAGTCAAATTTTCCGCATGTTGAATCATCCTTATGTTGGGGCCTCGCCACACAAACGAACTTGTTCTGATACAAAATCGACGTGACAATGTCTTAGGCCAGTGCGAGGCCCAACTGAGTTGTGGAACAGATTGTTGTGGCCCAGGGCCACATTGAAGAGGTGGAGAGCCTTTGCAGACCAGAATGGTCAATTTTTGAGGTTCCAAAATGTCCCCTATTAAAGGAAAAGTTTTCAACATAATTTAGCGATATAAATTGACTCACAACCACAGACTTCTAGAATTCATGAAGGGTGAAGCAAAATGGAATTTTCAAATTCAGCTTTCAATTTATATTTTGGATGACGGGTGCCCCCTTGCGAATTACCGGGAAGGGACTCGACCAAGCCAGATTCGGCCTATGTATACAGGCCGTTTTTTTTTTTTTGGCAGCACTTTCCTAAGCCAACCTAACTGGAGTCGACGTTCGACAACGACTATCTCTGGGCCACGGGTTACTCAAGACACTACTGTACTTCACCCAATGAATAACTATAACCATAGCTATAATGTCCAACTGAAGACGTTTGTTCCCTTGATACTCGGACTCAGAAAAAAAATAATATAAAAGAAACCACTCACATCTGGCAGATATTCCTCCTTGACTCTGGCTCTGTCAAAAGCCACATTGTGCCCAATCACAATCCGCGGCGTCATTCTATCAGAAGCGTCGATTGAATCGTCCAGCAGAGGGATCATTTCACAACTGGAATAATCTCGGGGTTCGGCACGCTTGGAATCCGGTCGGGTGCTCGTTGTAGACTTTCGAGCATGCTCAATCAATTCTGCTGAACACCAACTATACCAGTTGGTCGGGGAGACCGCAGTTGCAAGAGTGGGATGGTCGCCTTCGCGAACGCAGATCTCCACATCTAGGACCATCACGTCGCAGTCCGGGGCTTTCACAAATTGCGAAGACCCATCGGAGAGGTATTTTGTCCAACCAGCCTGCGGTTCACGGGATTGATTCCACAAAGTTTCGTTAGAAGGAGAACTCGTTTCTATTTGAAGCAGTAAGTCGAATTCAATAGGGACTATAGTAAGAAAACAATATTAGGGAAATGGGCATTTTTTTAGGGGGTAAGCAAAAATAATTACAGGAAATTGAAATTCGTATAGTTTTTGGGCTTCAAATTGCTTTTTGAATCGGTTTACAGGTTGCGGAACTCGGAGGCAAGGGTTCATTTGCCCAATTTGCTTTTCCCTTCTTTTCAAAACACAAAGGAACATTTATTGCTTTTCACTTCCTTGTGTTCAGAAAATAAAAGCCGTAAGTCCTCCAGAAAATTTGAATTTCGGATGTTTGAGGGGGAAAGCCTTCGAGTTAGAGAGGTTCAGAGAAAAGAAATTGCTGGGGAATGCAAAAATACAGGAAAATATGAAAGGTGGTATTCCACGTCGGAAATCACAGCTTGAATGAGTCAACACGAATACAGGATCCTGCTGAACTCGGAGGCACGGGTTCATTTGCCCAATTAGTCTTCCACTTTGTTTCATAAAATATCAAGTTGAATGTTCAAACCTTTATTCTTTCCTATGTCAAGAATATAATACCCAAAAAGCCTCCAGAATTTGAGTTTTGGAGGTTTAAGGAGGAAAGCCTTCAAATTAGGGAGGTTTCATTGTTTCCAGGGGAATTCAGAGAAGAACTTTGAAAAATCGACATGGGGAGGTACAGTATTTGATTTAGAGAGGTCTCTGATTTATCAAGGTTTCAACTGTAATTCCTCGAGTAAGGAACACCACTGCTGAGGGAATCGTAACTCTCGCAAGAAAAAAATAAAATAAATCGCTCGCACTTGGAAAATCCATTTCTTCGGCCGCACCGGGATACCAGACTCCACGAAGTTGTGGAGAAGCTTCGCATACGGAACGCCCTGTTCTTCAGCAATCATTCGAAAATGATCATCGACGTTTTTACCGCTGAGGGCTGGAAGCTGAAAATCCACATCCTCCAAAACTTCAGGTTCTTCACTATAGAGTCCAAATCTGTGCAGCTCGTTGATGGCGATTTCTGTCGATACTCGCGATGACGACGTAATTGCAGTTCTCGGTTTTTTAAAAATTCGTGCCAGCAAACCGGGACTGAGGAGTTGAATTCCGTAGGGATTCCTACGGATTTCAACATCCCTCGAAATCCCACAGTTCAGCTGACTAGGTTCACGGGTGAAACGCGAGAATGAACGGACATTTCTCAGCATATCCAATGATCAACTTCTCGAGTCCCTAAAACAATGGAAGGAAATTCCCGCGAAATCAGAAATTCAATTCTCATTCAGTAATACAGCTGCACTGTCCAGGAAAAAATCACCATCATCCACTGGAAATATAATTCAAATTTTCAAACAATGTCGATTGAAACACTAAAATATTTGGAAGAAAGAAATGCGTTCCACAGAATAAAATGCTATTGATTTCGAGATCGGTGCTTCGTCACAGTACACGTCGAAAAGTATTTCAATTTTTCTCAAACAAGGCGTTCAAAAGTTACTACACGGTCGAGTGCAATCGAGGTTTTTTCACAATTTCCGCTGAAATATTTCCCCGTGTATAAATGCGATCACCTAGCCTCACAACATAATACAGTACAGTACATCGGAGATCGACATCATTCACGAATCTAGTCGGAAATGCAGCCATTAAAACTGCAATACCCATCACTACACAGTAATTTCTTGGACACAGTATTTACTTGCACGGTATTCACTTGTGTACCAGACGCAATTTTCCAAAAAACAACAGAACAAAATATAAGAGCTGGTCATGATAAGACACGTAAAAGATTTGTAAAAACAATTCAAGCTTCGGTGCACATTAAATTTGATTTCAACAAAGAATTTTTAACCATTTTCTACGAGCGATTTCAAATTGGAAATGATAAAATATCAATGGTTCGACTACATATTTCATGTCGAAATTTAAATTCTGAAATTCTGATTCATTCCATCAGCAAAATAATGTATTTCAATTTTCAGTCTCTGAAAATAGGGTGCATGTCTTACTAAGGGATACAATCTCATTTATATTTTAGGTTGAAAAATGTTGGTGCACGCCTCACTTGAGGGTGCGTGATACTAAGGTGAAAAAGGTATATCCCGCTGTAAATCGAACACAGACTATCCGCGTGATACCAAAATCTTCAGATAACACACGCGTGGCAGGAACACAATGATTCTAAAGCACAAATCAAGACTACTTAGCTAATTTGAACAAAATTAATTCTTTTCAACAAATTCAACCTTTGTGCCACTCGTTTCTTCCCATCAGACGAGTTTTCAGCTCAGAAATCGCTAAAAACAATCGCCCGCAGCTTCACTTGAACGAATAAGACGGTCCAGCAGATTCACCGGCCCATTTCGCGATGAAAGCCAGCAAGTCACTCATTTCCGACGAAGGAGACATTTTCGACTCCATTATCAACCTGTTCCACTCTTCCTTGTTCGCCACACGATTGTCTTTCTTGAAGGAGATCTTGTTCCGCAAAACCGGGTAACCCGATATGATGCAAGGTTGCAATATCTGACCATCTGGAGATCTTAATGATGCCTCATAAGCCGATCTTTCGTCCATCGGCAATATCTGCGATGAAAGCTTTCGAAAGTCCACAAAATATAAGACAGGAAGTGGACTAATTGTACCTGTTCGACCTTCTGGTCAATGGACACGGCGAGAACCCATTCCTTGGCCTCTTCTTGCTTCTCTGCTGGAATACTGACTCTTTCGGGTAACGGAATCTCGAATGGGATGTCTGTGTCGATGAAGTCTGAATGATCCAAAGCATCCGCGTTTCCGTCCTCGATAGCTCCGCACAAATCCAAGAAGTGGTTGAAGAACACAAACGCCATGTTTTCCCAACCCATGCCCTTGAAATCAGGAACGATTTGTTACGTATCCTTTTGATGTGTGAAGATTCTCAAACACATTGCGTTAATCATCTACTCGTCGACAATTGTGATTTTCACGACATTCGAACCCAAAAAAAGCGAGGTTTGTCTGGTTTTCGGACAAATTCATGCAGGAACATTAAGTAGCGCACATTCGATTGTTCATTATCATTTTTCAATTAAACAAATGCTTCTGAAACGTTCATTGTTCTGTGATCACGGCAGCAGACGCACGTCAATTTTCGCGAACTTATATAACAGTACATACTTCACACAAAATCGGAAAAAATACCCATCCTATGTTACGAACAGTTTTTCACCACCACGTAGATAAATGGCGGTCTGTCCAGAATAAACTCTATGATATTCCAAGAAAAAGGCCTCAATTTCCTTCATTAGGCCCTTTTTTCATCCAGGACAATGAATTTTTGCGGCACTAAGTGAGTTGGCACTAAATCAGGTTTTTTTTTTTTTTCAAAGAATACACTGGAGGGTGATTGGTTCCCGGGAAATTTCTGGCGCTATGCAGGAGTGGCTCTAAACCAGGGGGCACCAAATTGAGGGTTGACTTGATTTATATTTCAGGAATTCACTGAAAACTGGGAAAACAATTTACCTTGGAGGCAGCACCTGCTTCGTAAAACGCCTTGTCCGCAGGGATGATATCCGTGTAGCGAAGAAGGGCCACTGAAATTTTCGCAGCAATTTTCTCCAACGATTTCACTGACCGACAAATTGCCCTCAAGGCGTAGAAATGCGAAATAAGCAGGAAAGTTTCGAATTCGCCGGGGTGTCCCTTTTCTTGCATTTGGCTCGTCTGATTGAATGAAGCGAAATGATCATCTCATGAAGCGAAACGGACCTCGTCTTAGAAATCAGTAAATATGATTATAATTATTATCCATCTAGGAACTCCATGTCATATTAAACACTTGGAATTTGAGATCAGGTAATCTTTCAAAAACGAACCAGTCCGAACAGAGTGCTTCGCAGGTCAGCCCAGCTTCTGTAAGAGGACAATGTTTCCATCCCGGGTTGGCTGAACATGTCCACGGCAATTTTCTTGTACAAATTGTAATTTTGGGGATTGTCCGGTGCTCCGTGCTTCGCATAAAGCTTTATAGCTTCGGCTGGTTGATTTTCCTGTAAAACAAACGCGAAATTCTTCATTGGAAATGTGTATCTCAAACATCTCGTCGTTCTAACCAGAAGTATTTTCAAAGTAAGAAATACGAAGGACGCATGATTTTTTTTTTCATGATCACAAAATGCCACGGATTTATTTCAACTGAACTCTTATGTAGTGATGAATTGAGTTACACATCTGAACAAAAACTGACACGAACTCTCGAATGCACTTCTACAAACAGTAAAAAAATCATACAGTCAATACGTGGCTTGATTCAACGAATAGAATACAGTTGAACCTCGATAACTAAAACCTCCCTCAGTCAACACATTATGTTGAATATTATTCAAGACCCTTTCTCAATTCCTTCGGAAACAACGCATTAAAAACCTCCCGCATTCGGATGGTTTTGCCCTGAAACCTCCCGAATTTAAATTTTCCGGAGGCCTTTAGGGCATTATTTTCTGAACACAAGAAGGAGAAAAGCAACAAAATTTTAACTTGATTCCCTTTTGGAAGAAAGTGCAAGAATGATTGGGCAAATAACTCCTTTCTTCAGATTTCAACATCCTGTCAACTCATTCAAGAAGCAATTGAAGGCCAAAAATATGATCAATTATAGTTTCCTGTAATTCTTCTTTCTTGCCTCCTACAAAATTGCTAGTTTCCCCCAAGAAAGATTTTCTTCGCTGGTTCCTTCAAGTAGTTCGACTTGGAGAGGTTCACTCGCGGATTTTACCGTGAAAGCAAACTAAATACCGAAGAAGTAATCGTATCGCACATTCAAAAAATTTTCACCCGCAATGCTCTGAATTCAAGAGGACTGAAGAAGGACTCAAAAATAAACTCACCCGAACCAAATGCGTCGCATACAGCGCCAGATATTTCTGCAAAACCTGCTGCCCATTTTGCTCCGCAGTTTCGATGCATTTGCGCCAATCCCCGCGTTCCGCGTACATGTCCAAAGCGCTGATCAAATCGACGCTGGCCAGTTGCTCAGTGTTGCCAGCGTTCTTCAGAAAGTCCTTGTACTTGGAGTCGACATACGGCTCAAATCGTGGATCCAGTTCTTTGGCAACTTTTTTCGCTTTGCCCCATTCTTCTCCTGCTATCAGAGCATCAATGGCTTCTCTCACCATATCAGCCCCCAGGAAAAGTTGCGCCGCCGCACTGAATCGTGAATGTTGCATCAAATTTCCAGCTGGTAGGGGAAATATTTTCCATTCAATGACTTCCAAGGATGTTCAAGAGCTTTACATGCAAATTTTCAAAAATCGTTCCGAAGTTGACAAAATAATGATGAATTCAGAAGGAACTCCTCTGTAGGTCTGCAAATCGTACATAGGTGGAGTTCTCAAAAACAAAGTTGAAGGAACCAGAAAAAATTCGTCGAGAAAAACGGAAAAAAATTTCGTAAAAATTTGTGGAGAGAATTCTTTTGCAGATAACCCCTATAACATGGGGGAGAACATCGTGGGACTGGGGAAAAAACTCGTTATACAGAGAAAAAATCTTTGCAGAGGAGATAGTAGAAACCTGTATACCATATTGACTTGAGTGCCATGCACCCTTCGATAAGACGCTCACAGAAGTTTTTCAGCCTAAAAATTCGAATAAATTGTAACCCCAAGTAAGACACGCACCCCACTTCCAGCAATTCTACAACTACAATATTCCCAAAACGGGAACACCCAGATTTTACTCTAGACATAAATTAAACCAGAATTAACCAAGTTTTCAATTTTTTTTTATATGAAAATAAGCTTTTCTTTTAAAGTTAATCCAAAAAGTCCCATTAAAATCAAGTATAATTGCGCACCTAAACTTTTGAAGCTTTTAGAAAAATGTATACCAGCGTATGATGCGCGCCTGTTCTTTCCTCTCAATATTTAGGAAAAAGGTGTGAATGGCACTCGAGTAAATACAGTAGAACGTTTACTTTCTTTCCAGCGAAATAGAAGCTCAGTACATCATACAATATTTTGCTCATATTCTTGAAGAGTAATGTAGAATTCGCAAGGATTTCAGCAAGTTTGAGTGGGTACACATCGCCTGTTCTACAGCATTTTCATTATTGTCAGATATTCAATGTCAATATCATGAAGTTTCCAAATTCTGTAACACCACATATCGTTGATGTCGCACAACGTGGAAAAATGTCCGCCGCTTCAAGCAATTGAAAGTGGTTAACACTTGTCTTACTGCCATTTACGTACGCGTACTGTCAGTCCCTCAGTTAAAGTAAGTACAAGTACAGTATACGATGATTACCTGCTCTTCGAACCACTTCCATGGCCTTGTCTTGATCCAAGAATTTCAACGCAAGGTTTCCAGCAGACGACCACGCTTTTTCCAGTTGCATTGGATCACTAACTGATCCGGTTGTTACCTGGACAATGAAGAGCAATTGCATGAAAGGATGAATTAAAAGTTCTGCTACAAAACGAAGAAGCTATAATAGAATCTCGTTATACAGTAAAACATAATCGACCACAACAAAGTTGTTTTCAGGTCCGCGCCTCATAGACATAAATTTACATGATTTACCGTACTTCATCAAAAGATGTCACAACAAAAAAGCTATTGTTAGTAAAGTATTTGCTACTGGTTCAAGTGGCTTTGTTGCAAAGTTTACTACAGTACAAGTATAAATTTCACTAACTCGCAAATTTCTGAAAATTAGCAGAATTTTACTACTTGACGAGTAAAACCTCCCTAATTTTCATGACTCAAGGTCGAATTGTAATCCCAGTTTGAAAGCCAATTGGAACAGCGCATTTAAAGCTTCTTCAACTCGAAGACTTTTCCACTCAAACCACCTTCATTCGATTTTTCTGCCGGTCTTTTGGTTTCCATTTTATTCATACAGGAAAGAAAAATTAAATGCAATTTCAACTCGACGAGCTTTGAATGGAAGTGAAAGAATATAATTGGGTGTACGAACCCTTCTCTCCGAATTCTTCATCCCGTCAAGTCATTCAAAAAACAATTCAAGAACCAGAATATCACCAATTACAATTTCCTGTAATTCTTATCGCTTTCCCCTCAACAAAAAATTATTTTTACAGTAACTCGAAACCTCTCTAATTCGAATTTTTTGGTAGTTGCCTGGAAGTTCGACTATACGTCTAGTACGCACCTTCAAATAACATTCAATGGCTCTGGGATAATCCCCAGATTCTTCCCAGTCTCGAGCTTGTATCAGCAACGAATTTCCGTCCCGACCCGGCTGCGTCATAACTTCCCGGTCATACTCGTCCTGCAGCTGCTGCAGTCTGTGGGGCAAGTATTCCTTGCACAAGCGCAAAGCCTCGGTCCACATTCCACCATCCTGTGCAACAGAATATCTTTTCGGTTAAACGCAGAATTGTGGAATTTCAAATCAGCAAGACGCATGTCATTGTTTCTTCATTTAAATTCAACGATGAAAAAGATTATTCGAGGATCAAATTCATCAGATAAAAATGTCTTGACCAAAAATTGAACGCAGATCAAGTCTTCATTGTCGCGAAACAATGACAGTTCCAACCCTCGATACATCCTTTATGAAGAGGAGTTTCATCTCGATTCATGTTCAGGAAGTGTGGATTTACAGATTTAATAATCGCATGTTAGAGGGATGTGCGGAAAAAGTCCATGAAGAAGGGTTTTCGTCTGTTTATTTCTTTTCAGGAAGTGTGGATTGCAGAATTTACACATTACCTCTAAGCTGGTCATGATCAACAAGACCATTTCATCTGCATTCTTTCAGGTGCAACGCTGCAAAAATTAACCTTAACGACAAACCAGCTAAATGACTGTGCCGATCACCAATGTATACCGCCCAAGTTTGGGAATGCATCATCCTCGTTACATGACCATAACTTTTCTTTTTACATACTGTAATTGCAAGGCAAAGGTAAGAAAGGGTTTTTTGACAGACGGCTTTGTAAGGAGGGCTTAGGGCCCACTTTGGACAATTCCAATTGCCATTCTTCAGGCACTAATTCAATATGAAGATCAAACTAAAACGCAGGCGTTTCTTTTTAGAGCCACAACATTCCGAAATCTCACACAAAGTCAAGGGAAGTGCAGTTACTAGAACAGAAAAATTTTCTTTCTCAATTCAATTCCTACGGTTTCCGTTTCTTAATTCATTTGCATCACTACAAGCAACTCCGATGGAAGAAAAAAAAACGACGGCAATCAAAATAAGTCATCACCCGGTATAATTTGATGGCAATCTCCGGACGTTGTGCTCGCAACAAAAGGGACTCGAATCGAGGAAAATCCCGAGCCGTGAAAGCGACTTTTGCTTGTCCAACGAGAACATCTCCAACTGAGTCCGGATCATGACTTTCGGCGACTCTCTGCGCACTTTCCCAATCTTGGTTATGAACATACCTGATGAAATGCAACACACATGAGATCGTGCAGTTTATTCCCCTTCATCCTCGCAGTGTCAGTGAAAATCTACCAACAAAGGCTCTCTCTCGAAACTTTTCAAATGAAAATTTAAAATTGAATCCCACACTTTAAAATGTCCTTCCGTTCTTACTGAAGTACCATACAATTATTTTTTTTTATCAAGACAGAAAAAAAGGTCTGCATCATAGCGTGTACAAGATTTTTGAAAAATTGTGAAGCATTCGTGCACCTTATACAGTACTTGATTCCAACAGGGGATTTTTAACCACTAACTACACTAACAATTCCTGAAATAAAATTAATGAAAAAGTTAACGTTCACCAGAACAACTATCGAAGTCGAAATTTAAATTCTTATGCATTTAATTTTGAAAATGTTTGAATTTTCACATCTAAAAAATGGGGTGCGCGTTTAACCGGGGGATACGTTTCCATCCACATTTCAGTCGGCAAAAGTTGAGGGCGCCCCACTTTGAAGCGCGTGGTACATGAGTACCATGCGCACAATTTTTCGATAAAATGGGACAAAAAAGGAGGTTCGCGTCATAGTCGGAAACAAATTATCAAGTGACGTCTTTTCTCAAAGTTTGAACTTGAGGGCACGTGGTAATCCTAAATACTGTATTTTCTGGATAAGAGAAACTTCTATGCAGTAAAATCAAAATTCACAGCGAATTAAAACATTCATATGCAATTACACCGAACTTCTGAGGTGAAAAATGAAAATTCAACGTGACTTACATCAAAACGGCTTCCTTCGGTTTCCCTGCTTTTATAAACTCTCCTTCAGCTTCCTGGAACTTCCCGTCATCTTCCAAAGACATCGCATGCTTATAATGTATCTCTGGGAGCTTGCCTTTTATAGCTGTTTTCGCCAGATCAAAGGCAAAATCGAACTGCGAAAATTAAACCAATCCATAAACCTACTGTATACTGTATCAGAAAAAAATGAACAACGAAATCCGGATGTCCTCACCAGGGCAACTTCGCAAGCATAGTCAATACATTGCTCCAATAGTCCGAACTTATTGAGGAGTTTCACAGCTGAATCTCCGCCCAGTGATTTTGCCCACAAAAATGCCACTTGTTTTCCTGCATGAGGTCCACCATGATTTTTGGCAACCCGGTAAGCATCTTCCCATAATTCAGCATTTCTGTACATGCTGACGGCAGTTTTCCACTCCTGTGCCTGAACATAATGGTTCTCCGCTTGCTGATAAGTTCCTTCATTCTCCAATTCTTTCGCGAGATGGACATGTGTTGTAGCCACAAGATCGGGATGGTACTGTGACACAAGTCTCATCATCTGTAAATCACATAACAAAACATTTTTTTTTTTAAAGAATGATTCCAACGCGTTCTTTTGACGACTCTATTCTTTCCACGCATCGGAAATCAATGTTTAAAGCGTTCGATTCCATTTGAAAATCGAACGAAAAGACTTCGTGAAACTTCAGATTCAAAAATCATGATTCATGACCCGAACGGAACGAATGAAGTACCTGATCAAACTGATGATGATTCTTGTACATAGTTATTGCCAAATCCGGCTCGGCAACAGCAATGTACAGTCTTTCGGCATCGCGCCATTTTCCCTGCAGCTCTAGATTCTGAGCTTGCGTGATGTACATTTCAGCAACTTCGTCACTTCTCAAGTACTTCGAAGCTAGCCTATGGGCTTGTTCCCATTGTCCTGAACAACCAAGGAATCAGAAACCTTTTGCTTGACTAAAGACCTTGGATTTAAATTCATTTAACGTACCAGCTTTGTTGTACATTTCAATCGCATCCATGTGCAGGCCGGCATCAAGATAAAACTTCTCCGCTGTTTGAAGATCTCCGATAGATGTGAAGTGCTCAGCTAATTTTCCGTAGTATTTTCCTAGGGCTGATGGGTTGTCAATGACCTAAAATCGGACAAAGAAATGAAAAAATTTAATATTTCTCGGATAGAAAATCAATTTTGAAATAGGGAGCGGTGCGGAATTTCCGCACGGAACAACGAAATTGACTTGAGAAGTCGAAACGAACACTAGTCATACATTACTTTAGTAAAACCTCAATAATTCAAACCTCCGCCATGTTGAATATTTTTTAAGTCCCTGTCTCAATTCCCTTAGAAGCGATGCATTAAAAACCTTTCAACATAAACGCTTTCCCTTTCAAATCTCCCTTAATAAAATTTTCTGGAGGCATTTTGGCTATTGTTTTATCGACACAGGAAAGATAAAAGCAGCGAAAATTTCACTTATTGAGTTTTTGAAGGAAGTGGAAGACCAATCGGGCAAAAAGCCTTGGCAAGCAAATTCAGCATCAAGTCAACTCATTCAAGAAAACCGATTTCGAGCCCAGAATATCACCAATTACAAATTTCCTGCATAATTTATTCTTCTCCCCCAACAAAAATGCTCGTTTCTCAAACTGAAAATCTCACTGGCTCGAATTTGTTTGCTGAATCTACCTGAATGATTTGCACAGCTCGTCTCCATTGACGACTGGCAATCGCTGCATCCAACGCTTTCACAGTGTTGCCAGCCTCGATGTAATGATTGATGGCAGCGTCCAATTGCTTTATGCTCATCAAATGGTCTCCCCATTGCTCTTCCAACGTAACAACCTCTGCGTATATCAATCAATCAGTTCGAATGGACGAATCAGACTATAAACGTGTTGATAGAAAGGCGAACCTGAAGGAAAGGCGAGTCGAGCAAGTTCAACGGCTCTTCCAAATGCTTTGCCTCGGCTATAGCATTCCATTGCCTTTTGTTCATCATTGACGCGTTCGTAAAGGTCGCCGGCTTTTTCATAGAATTCTCCTTTTAGTAGGCCTCCAGCGATGCGTTGGATCAGTTCCATGTCATTAACCAAATCCTCACTGGACAAAGCTAACCTGTGGATATTATAAATTATTCGATCATTTTTATTTTGAAAGTAATTGGTGACTTGAAATTATATAAGATTACAGTATGTCTGCCATAGGGGATAGAGCAATACTAGATCAACGACCTTTTATTCCAGTGATTCACTGAAAGTTACCCAGCCAAGATCGAAGCTATGTATATATTGGCCTCAATATTATAATCCAGATATCCTGGAAATGGATTCATGGAGAATTAAAAAAGCTTTTTTTTCAACGGCATCAGAATGACTTAATCTTTAAAAGCTGGGTTGCCCAGCCACACCTGGGCATCATGTTCAAAATTCTAGAAAGATCCGCGGATGACATCTTCAAGGTCCTCTCGTACACATGGTGATGGTTCATAAAAATCTACACAGCATGAGTAAATTAATGATGATGCTAGTAATGATGGATAACATGTAACTGCGAAGTGAAAACATGTCCCCCTCATTCCTAATCGTGTCCTTGGTCAAGATATCACACCCTAACAAAATTATTTCATCTCTATTTTTCACAAACCTGTTGTAATTGTTATCAGATATATGATGAGATACTGTACTTGCACGTCGCTAACTGGTTTATTTATGTTTTATTTTTGATCTGATTCCTCTTTGTGCTGAGACTAAGGCTAAAGTGAACGTGCATTGTTGGTATTCGAGTAAAAGTCAGTCTCTCAGAAAATTTAATCACAGTACTTCATTCGTATTCTAGTAATCGAGCATAGGTAGCAAAAGTCTGTCAGGAGAACTTTTTGTGAGACCTTTGATACGATGAAATTGTATTTTTGACACTCGGAAATTGAGTTTTTCTGGAAATTCCATTGGCCACTTTTTTATGATTGTAGATCATACATAAATACGTCTCTTCTTGAAGAGAACCTTTTGCGTACAGTATATCGCTCACAACTACATCCAACACTTCCAATTTCTTTGGATATCTTGCGGCATCACTAAACTCTTAAACATGATCGATCACCCTCACTCGTAGAGGGAAGCATCAACCCCGTTCGAAAAATCAAACATCATCTTTATGGTGAATCTCGCAATGTGAGGCCACTCACAAAAAAATCAGACCGCTAGTAATGTGGAAGTTTCCAAGAGAAAACCTCACCTGGCAGCTTTCGCGGGCAAAGATGCTCTGAGGTACATGTTGATAGCTTCTCTGTAGTCTCCAGCAGTTTCGTACATCTGCCCAACCTTTTCCTCCTGACCAGTTTCCAAGAGCCACTTCATGTATGAATCTTTCAACTCCGCCATGTCTTCGACACCTCGGGCTTCAGCCAACTGCAAGGCTGGAGACAAGAAATTGATCAACAATTTGGACGGCAGGTGAGGAAAATTGTAATTCACAACTGCAAGGGCTTCTAGACGTGATTTGTTCAAGTTCGTAGGGTCAACTAACCGTCATCCCAGCGATGCAACGACTGATACATCTCCATCGCAGCATTGACTTGACCCTGTTCCAGATAGATGCCTTCAGCAGCCTTGAAATCCTTCTCCAAAATGGCCATCATGGCTCGAACCCCAAAAAACTGGGTTCCTTCTCCACCAATCTGCTCCGCAGCAGCATCCGCAACTTCGTTCATGTGCATGAGGTATCTGAAAACGATCAAGTTTCTCATGGTGATTTCTATTAATTAAAGATCCACGCAGACATAACAGTATGCTGAATCGAAAAGAAAAAAAAACAGCGGAGTTCCGACCTAAGGATGATTCGACATACGGACGAATCGACTTCAGGAAAATTGAAAGTTTTTTTTAATCTGCTAAAAAATCTAGACATGTCTTGAGATATGGAAACTTCGCGGAACAATTTTGTTCCTTCAAAATGTTGATACCTGTTAAACAAATTGAGCCTATTTATTTCATCGACTGATTTTGTACTTATACTTCCCGAGTTTCTTTCCGGCATCTGTGCAAAATATAGGAAAACTTGTGCTTGTTCGGTTTTTGGGCTCCTTTTCATGCCCAAGGATCGCACTATGTGTGGCTTTCTTCTGCACTTCCATTTTTGAAGTCGAGAAAAATTATTTTATTCCAGTTTTTGGAGGACTTTTCCTAATTTTTGATCAAGAAGAAAACCAATTAATTATATTCCCATCGAAGTCAAAGGGAAAACGTGATCTGACATTCTGACGTTCCAACATAGTGACATGGTAAAAGCACCAATTACGTCCGCATCTTCTGCCACAAGGTAATACTTTTTTTTAAACGAGCCTAACCCTGATTTTTGGGCACCTCCACGATACAATTTATACACACAAAAACAACATTAGCATTACCGAGACGGACGACCAGAAGTACAAAAATACGGTACAAGTAAATTTTAATAACGGACGACTGTAAATTCTTTTGCAAAGCTTGAATCAAGAGATCTTTCGTCGGGGTCAGTCTTCAACGGAAACATAAAACGACTGTACATCAAATTAAGAGGATAATTTCACGTCGATCTCGGAAGCGACCCGGAGCTTCATTCGTATTTCCAAATGAATAAACAGAAAACTTGTTCCATCTGCAGTGAAACAAAGTACATTTGTATCTCGTTCTAACGAATAACCGCTCACAACGAATTGGTTTCTTAGTTTCCTGTCCAATATAGCCACAATGTTATATAAGGTACTTCATGACGAAGTTTTCGTTACAACGAATTTATTACACTAATCGCGATGGCTTCATTGCAACGAGATTTTACTGTTTTCTCCGTAATACATACCTAGATTTTGCCACGTCTCCCAAAGCAGCATAACACCGATGAGCAACAGCCAAATTACGCGAATCAAGAGCAAGTTTCGCCAAAGTTCTCCACATGGCCTCAGCTTCCGGAGTTTCTTCGTCAAGGCTTTCCAGAAAGGAGACAGCACGTCCGAAATCCCCATCTTCCACCGCAGTGCCAAATTCAATCAGACCCTCATCCAGTTGGTAGCTCACTTGGTGGCTTCCTTCTTTCACGATGACCTAGAAAAATACAGTCGATCAACATTTTGTATAACACGAAACGCAACAATTAATAATTTACTTCAGTTTTCCCATCAGCACGTTCGATGTCGACAACTGAACCTTTTACGGGATACATGGTCATTCGATCCGGGACTTCGATGTTGTACCATATGCAGAGATTTTCCCGATTCTGTGCGACGACAACGTCACTGCCAACAACCCACTGGTTTGAAAAAAATGTATATCATCGCAAATTCCGAAGGAGAATTCGAAATACCGCTTTTACTCGAGTACGACGTGCAACCCATTCTAAGGGACTCCAGAACTTCAATATTTCAAAAATGAAAACACCCAACTTTGGATTTAGACCTAAATTAAGCAAGAATTCGACCAATTTTCAACTAGTTTCATTCAAACGTTTTTATGCTGAATTTGATTCAAAACATCCATTCAGAATCGAGTATAATGCGCGTTCAACTTTATAAACTTTTTGAAAAATCTGTTCTATGACACGCACCACACTTTCTTCCTCTCAAATTTGAGAAAAAAAGTGCGCGTCGTACTCGAGTTGATACGGACACTGCAATAAACTCGCCGAAACGTAAGTGCAGTAGTTTAGCAGCGAAACGGTTTCTTGGTATTCCATGTCGAACAGGTTCAAGCGCAGTCGTTTATCACGGAAAAGCAACTTTGTGCCAGTTTCATTCAGTTCTAGCCAATCCAACTTGGAATCATGGCTAATTTCTGCGAGAGTCATCCCATATGCAAGGTCAACTAAAAATTCAGAATGAAGTTCAGAGGACTTCTGCATTTTTTTTCATCAGTCAATCAAGGATACAAACCAACGCGAACAGTTTTCAGGTCCAGCAAATATGCAAGCTTCTTGTTTTCTTCCACGCCACGCTGTTTCCTTTCGTTGATCCGCACGCTGATGAGATGTGGATTCATGAACTCGGTTCTAAAAAAAATGGAAATTCATAAACACGCGACGAACATTCAGGCACTAATGCTCCGATTCCCGAGCAATCGGGTACAACGTTTTCGGAAACATCAACTCATAAGTTGACCATCAAAAGTCTTGAAGAAAAAATTCTCGCAAAGCAACTTTCGGGACCGATCATGAGAGATTTGTCGAATTTCGAGCGGAACGCAAGGTGCTGAACGAAGAAAAACCGTAAAATTGGAAAAAATAGCAATGAAGAACAAATATTTATCAATATTTTCATCTCCTCCAAAAAACATCGCAGCGATTCTCTCATTTCGTGCAATTGTTAACAATGAACAGCGAAATTGCAACTCAAGTCAACTCAAAATCATTAATGAAGTCACCTGCTTCAAGGTTCCCGAAAATTATGCCTTCATTTGTCATGTGAGCATTTTCCAGCTGTAACAGTTCTATTTCTGAGCAGATTTTAAAATTTTAAATCGATTTCTATGCACTTCCACGGCTTACCCAATAAACTGTACTGTAACTAGAAAAAATATTCTCTTTTTCGTAAGCGAAGAATACACTCAATCCTTCTTACTACATACTATTACAACATATTTTTCATTACAACAAAATTGTTCTCAAGTCTTGGCAGAAAGTACATGTTGAAACAATCTCGTTATGCTCATAACAAACTTCTTGATTCCTGTTCATTACGATCTTTCTGAGGAGCGTCTGATAATTTCTCTATGTAGAAATGTTTTGACTAATGCAGAATTCGACTAAAATTTCCAATCCCAAATGTGACGGACTGGTTATTGTTCCATGAAAGCTGTGATCAACGACAAACATTTATCCAAGTGGTTCCACACATCTTCATTACATAATGAAGAGACAGGTGAAACTGATGGAATGCATGATTGAAGCCACTTTTTTTTTTTCAAAACATCACTAGTTCTTCAAAAACAGAAAAGTGAGAACATGAGAGAAAAGAATGATGTAATTGATCCTCGGCAGATCTGATAAGATTTTTTATACTCCTTAATTTTGAAAATCTCATCTCAACAAAGTATTCGGAACAATAAAATGTTGCTGGAAGTCCCCAAAAGTGTGTTGCAGCGTGATTCCACTGCATAATCATCAAGGCATCGACGCTCTTTCCAACTAACCTCACAGAGCCGAGGATTTCATTATTCCCGTACTCCACCAAGCTCAGTTCCCCAGCATTGAACACCATGCAAACGTTTTCATTTTCAAAATAGAACTTTTCGTTTCCTCCCGTGGACACCCAGATAACTTCGCTGAGCAAGTTCCGCTGCAAGTCTCCCAACAGCAAAGTTTCCGTCGTTCTCCCCATCAAGTACCTGTCCTGACCCATGATCTTCACATCCTCGATTTCGTACCCGTACTGAGACTTGAGAATGACTCCTCGACCCTTGCCTTGCAACGGCTTAATCAATACTTGACTCGGACCAACGAATGTCATTTCCCATCGGTTGTTCAGAACGGAGCGTCTGAAAAACACAAACAAAAAACATACGAACAATGAACGAGAGAGGTAGAAATCAAGTAAATTTGCATTTACATCTGGAAGAAGGCATTCATCGATAAGAACCCAACTTGATGCGTATATATTTGATATTTCACCCGTTAGCCGCGTCAAATCTTTTCCATTGTTTTCCCGGAGAGGCATCCCAGCATTCCATTCTCCAATTGTAACTGCGATCACTTTGAACTAAAAACCGAATGTTGAAATCTCGCAAAAATCTTTCAAATTCTTAAACAAAAACAAAAAAGAAGGCTTCGGACAACGGAAAGGTTTAATTGCAGTTGTGTATATCTTACGAAGATCATCTTCCACATCTCTAAAAATATGCATTCAATGAGCAACAAAAATCAATCGCATACTGAATAAACGAGTTAAAAATAGGCATAAACCGATGGAATTACATTAATGAGTTGATGAAGAGTACCGGCAAACCTCCTGAAGTCAAACCACAGGGGACCAGGAAAACAGTGTGACTAAAGGAGAAGGGCATTTTGTTTGGGGAAAGAAAGAAGGATCACAGGAACTGGTAATCGGTGATATTTTCTTCCATACATTGATTTTTTCAATGAGTTGACAGGAAGCTGAACTTGGAGGCAAGCGTTCATTCCCCCAATTAGTCTTTCATTTCCTTTCAAAACACATCGTTTTTTTTTTTCTCTTTCCTTTGCAAAGAAAAAAAGAGCAAGCCAAGAGCCCAAAAGGCCTCTAGAAAATTCAATTCATGGGGGTTTGAGGGGCCTTCGAGCTATGCAGGTTTTCAATTAATTATTTACAATGGACTTCAGACAGTAACTTTCAAAAATACAAATATGGAGGTTTCTGACTTTCGGAGGTTCGAGCAATCGACATTCAACTGCAATAGATCGTAACAATACGCAATGGGATCACACATTGATCAAAGGAAATTTCACTCACTTCATGACTGAATCGAACATTTCAACAGCCCCGCAAAGAGTGCCACAAAGAACTCTCGATCCGTCTCGTTTCCACGCCAACGACGTGATGGTGTACAAATTAGGCAAATCCTTTTTCGGGGCTTCGTCCCACGTGGCCCTGCTCGGAGTGTAATTGTACTGTCGGATCCTGTTGTAGCTGCCAACAACGACGCTTTGTCCCGACGGTGAACACACAGCCACCGTCAGCTCTTTCTCACTTGCATCTCGGCTATAGTCGAAGGCTTGAGCTAATTTCCCGTCAAACGTGAAAAACGCTGCTTTCTTGTCGCATCCGCCAACGAAGATGTGGTTTGAAGCCCATACCAAAGCATAGGGTGGGACTCCGTGTGAAATCACCTTCCCCTGGAGAAATGTTTTCATATGAAGTTTCTCAAGTATTACTCGCATATCCACGAAAATATTGCTGAACACTCCACGCAAGCTCTTCATTACCATGAAATACTACCGTACTCACTCGAGTACGAAGTGCACCTTTTTGCCGGGAATTGAGGGGCAAACATAAATTGCACCTGGTACCCAGGCATACATTTTACAAGGTAAAATTCCCGAAATCAGTACCCCTCACAGAAATGTGAGCACATACATCTAAGAAAATGAGAGGAAATGTGTGGCCTCAATGCTCCTTCTCCATGAGAAATAATGGTTCAAGCAATAACAATTTTAGGAATGCTTATCAGTCAAACATGAAAAATGTAACAGGAATTGAAGGGAGGGGGAAATATTCATCCAACTGAAGAAGCTACCACATGTTGCAAGCATATTTTAACTGCTCCCGCAGACCGTACGAAAAAGGAAGGAGAAAATATGAATGAGGAAAAATGGATCCACGAACGAAAAAACATTTTGCAATTTTTGATTTTCAGTCACAGCCAATAAACTGGGCAGCCAGTCCCACAGGAAGACTGGTTTTCGAATGAATTTCTCACTACAGATTTGAGTGCATGTCTTGCTTGAAGGCACATGATTCATTACTTGAATGAATACGGGATAATCCCTTCCCAAAAAGTGTGCGACCAGGGGCTGCAATTTTTTACTTCGAATTTCTAGGCCAATCAAATACCTCTTAGTACTGTATCAGAAAATAATCATCCAGTCCTACAATCAAGGACATTGAGAGTAATTAATAATAAAAGCATTTTTTCTCATTCCATACAGGTCAATCAGATTTTAAAAATCATCAGGAGTGAAGTGCTTAGAAGTTTGCTGAGATTTTAAAGTTTATTGTCCTTCATATTTTTCCTTAGGAAAAATTTGAGAACAGTTCAGAAATCTTCTCAATTAGAAATCCTCAAGGGATTTCCAGCTTTGTCCCCATGTCAAAGTCGTGTTTCAGTTCTTCTCATTAGTTTCCTTGTTGAAAGATCCACTTTCAATACAATTTTACCTTGTGGAGACCTTTCATTCCCAACATTGACAATTTTATGCAATGAAAACGGAATAAATAAGGAAAATGTAGAGGAGGAATAAATTGAACAAATTAATACTATCGGATTCATAACCCCACTTTTGACTCAGCATTCTGTCTTTCGGAACAGGTTCTCTCCACACGTAATAAACGCAAGATAGAACTATGAACTGATAACACACCCGCTTTTCAGCGCTTCATTCGTTCGGTACATACGGTATTCTTCCATCTCACTGATTTGCCACAAAAAATGCAGAAAATCAATGCTACTCCCTGGTTGGAGAAACCACAAGACTTACCTGGGGCATGGGATTATCATCTTGAGCGACGTAGCAGCGAACCACAGTTCCATCCGCATGACCTGACAAAAAGGCTCGTCCATTGGGACTACAGGAAATAAAACAAAAAGTCCGAAATAACGAAAAACTTACTTAAACACAGAAAATCAAAGCGTCATTCACAAAAAAATCAGCGTTCAATCGACAACCAAAAATGACTTTCCCCAAGTACGAACCTTGGTGCCAAAGCGCAGACGAACGAATTTGTTCCATACAATGTTTGTGACTTTCCCGTTTTCACGTCAGCAGCACGAACTTTACCATCCGCTAGACCGTAAACGATCGGACCTTCGGACGGCCAAATCATCGTCGTCACGGCGGCGCTTTGCACGAACTTGTTGCAGATCACTTTCTTCTCACCCCTAATCAAGAAATGATACAAACGAAAACACTTGCAATTGAAGCTATGAGCAATATTAACGGAACTCCATACCAGTCTTCGCCAATCTTGTACACGTAAATGATGTTATCCGTCTGACCAACAGCAATTTTGGTTGAATCAGGAGAGAAAGCGAGTCCTCGTACCATGTAGTTCTTCTTACCGAACTACCAATGAATGCAAAATACCACTCAAGTTTAATTTTCACCACTCAACTAATCAATGAAAAAAGTCACTTCTTTCAGTCGAACTTCAAGGGACCTGCGAAACGAATTGATTTAGGGAGGTTACAAGCTAGGGAAGAGGGCATTTGTGCAGGGAGAAATAGGAAATTACCTTGTTTACTTGAGTACAACGCGCACCATTTCTTCTCAAATTTTAGAAGAAAAAAAGGGGTGCATGTCATAAGTGGGTACAAATTATTACAGAAGTTTTAGGAAGTTATGTGTGCATTATACTTAATTATAATGGAGAAATTTTGAAAAAATGTAACAAGAAAACTTTTTGGTACTGAAAAAGTTGAAAATTGATCAGATTTTTGTTCAATTCATGTCTAAAGTCGATTTTCTGTTTTAATTTTTGAAATTTTTTGATTTTAGATTCACTAAAATTAAGGGTGCAGGTCTTACTCAGGGATACGATTTTAGCCAAATTTCCAACAGAAAAACCCCTGTGCACGCCTTACTCGAGGGCGTGTGGTACTTGAGTAAATACAGTACAGTACTAGAAATCATGATAGGTCTTAAATTTCTGGGCCTTGAATTGCTTCTTAAATGAGTTGACAGAACCCAGAACTCAGGGGCACAAATTAATTCGCCAAATTAGTCTTTTACTTCCTTTTAAAACACATTGTTACAGGCATTTTTCTTTTCTCTTTCCTGTGTCAATAATAAATATCCAGAAGGACTCGAGAAATTCGTGTAATGGAGGTTTGAAAGAAAAGCCTTCGAGTTAAGGAGGTTTCTAACGCATTGTCTCTACGGGGAACCCAGACAGGGAATAAACGACATTCGACAAGGGAGATATTCGACTTGATAAGATTCTACTGCGTACATTCATATACAGTACTTTACCTTCGCATCCGCAGGTTTGGTAGGAAATTTGTCCTTCTTCTCGCCGGCTTCGTCGAACAAAAGAACCATGCGATCGACTGTTCCAACAGCGAATTTGACATTGTTCGGTGCCCAAGCGATGCACACGATCTTCGCTGCGCCATCCTGATTGATAATGCAACACTTGACACGCCGAACCCACACACTTAGAATTTAATGTGCTTGTGCGTGCAGCGACGTCGACCGAATCTTCTCGAAGCTGTGCAAATGTGATTCCGCGGCTGTTACAGAAAATTGCCACAGGTGTAAATACTATGTTGTGCGTGACAAGCCGTTCGTGGGGCCAATTCAATATGATACATGGGAATGAGTAGAGGTAACGATGCAGAAATGATAACCTTTCAGTCACATCCAATTCTACAAGAACAATGATAGGCTCACGTGATCCCTTCCAAAAATTGAGAAAACGAAGATGGTACATACGAAACATTCAATTTGTTTATTATTCCGGCAATATTTACGAGGAAGAATCTCAAGAGCTCCAGCGCTTCCTTCTCCTACATTATTCAAGACATCAGGATAGAAACAACGATGAACCAGTCGACCAACCCTCGCCACAAACTCATGCTAGAAGTAATCATTTGAATGCTTGAAGCGCCTGACATTTTAGAGGCGTAGGTCAACCGCAATCTGACGAAGCGGTGGCGACCACATTAACCTATGATTCGTCTTAGCAATTTCGGAACGATTCCTGCCAAGTGCACTTATTCATAATAGATGCATGGTAGCTCACAAGTAAAATAAGGAAGTGATCCATGGACAAAGTTATCGACGAAATCATGGCACCTGAAGCACTTCAAATCATAAGTTTAGCGTCAGAAGTCTTCGAAGAGAAGGAAGATTTGAGTACAGTATGTGACGAACGTGACAGCGAGTTGGCCTTAGATACGAGGGCTTTAGATCGCTTCAGCAACTACTTATTAGACAACTACTCAATGCATCGTGCACACACCACTCAAATATAAGCTTTTTTTTCGAAAATTACAAATTTAACAAACGTAGAGCATGCAAAATATCGGGAATACAGATTAATTCAGTTTACCTGAGGATCAAGAACACTCCGAAGATGCTTCAACGGCATCCGAAAAAAATCACACTACTTCCCTGGATAAAATAATGCAGGGAAATTATTGATCATTGGCACAAAAGGATGTTCAATTCATCTCGTAATCGTCAAGGGTTCCATTATCACGGTACGCACGAGGATTGAGTCAAGACTTTCTCCCGGGGAATCAAAATGAAGTGTTGGAGAAATCCAGTCACACCACATTTCCAGTTAACTCAATTACTGCTCATTCAAAGACATGAACAAAGAGAACAAATTTCAACGAATGAAGCAATTCAACCAGAGAACGAGTATTCAAACAACCCTCATGCATATTCACAAATCACCATCCCTCAGACCTCAGTTGGTCCATGGAAATAACCGGATATAAGATTTTCTTGGAGAAATAAATATCTTTTCAATTTTCCATAGATCCTGCTTACAGCAGTCAACGCTCATTAACCATCTCACAACGCACCCTTTCATCAAGAATATCAAGGAAAATAACATCACCACGCAAAGCTGAGCAACATTCGCGACAAACATACAAAAGGAACACTCGCGGATAAACTATAAAAATTACCATGACAGGCAAAAAGCATAGAAATCTTACGCTTCATGGAATGGGCACACGAAATGGTTGAAAACCATTAGTATCATTCATCATCACTGCTGGCAGCTTGTTTGGCCTTTCTTGCTTTTGGACTACGAGTAGGAGTTTTTGGTGTACGATCTGGAAAGAAAATCAAATGGTAACAATCTTAAGATGTTTTCCCGCACGCCTAAAGCAAATTGAACACAATCAAAGCTAGAGGAAGATATACAAGAAGGTATAGAATTAGACTTCAAATTCATCTTCCCAACTCATCACTTACTCATCTCCTGAATTGCTTCCTTAGGTATCCAGTCAAAGTCAATATCATCGCTTTTCTTTGTACCAGTTTCAACAACGGCTGCGCGGGGCTTTGATGATTTGCTGGATCCCAAAGTCTTCTTTTTCCCCCACGATAGGAAGTGGGAGCCAACAACTGCCAGAAGAACCAGCAAACCCCCAAGGAACAGGTAGAGGAAGAAGGTCTCCCCATCTAGGCCTTCATCAAGTTCCACAATGGGGATGGTTTGATTGAAAACGGCATCTGTGAAGTAATTGCCGTTCTGCACAAGACAGGGATAAGACAGAATTTGGACGCACTAGAAATTACAACACGGACACAAACCAAATCGTGGTAAGTCAGCCGCACATTCAGTCCGTAAGAACGGGACCCGAAAGCTTCAGCAGGTACAAATCCGTACAGAAAAGATCCTTGCTGTCCAGGTTTGATGGTGTAATCGCAGGACAACGACGAGAAATTTTGCATATGATAATTGTAATCCATCGGGAAGCGGAACGAGGCATCCAAGGAATCAATAATGAAATCGTAATTCGCTTTATTGTGGAAGCCAACGATGATTTCAACTGGCTTTCCAGCAGGAAGTTCTTCAAAAACAAGAAGTCCGGATAACATTAGCAACTTTGCATCCAAGGGCTGTTCTTCGGACATACCAACTGAGGTTTCCGGGGGTAATACGGGAGAAATGAAGAGTATTGTCGTTTCGGCATCTTCCGAAGCCGAAAATTTGGGTGTGTCATCGTCTGGGGTTTCTCCAGGATTTTGTTCGGTCTCAGCCTCTAACGGGTCCTCATTCGTTTCATCTTGGGCATGCACAAATACTACGGAAGCCGAAAGAAGCAAGGCCAACAGAAAACATTTCGGTAACATACTTGATGACGGGAAAAATGGTCTGCGGAGGACATATAAAAAATCGCGCTTCAGCATGAGGCTTTGGAAAAGTCAACCACACAAATAACAATCAACTGACTGATATTCCATGAATCAATACTTCCTGGGTGTGCAGGTCACTTCAATTCCGTCAGCACTTGTACAGGAGAGGTGAGGCAACCAGACGTTATGGTACACTTTCCAACTCAACGCCATTGCTAACTTCCACGCTGCCTTCCTAGAGGGATGTTTGCTTCCACTCCATCCTTCAACGCCCGGAATGAGTGACTCCATGAATTGCGCATGCTTGCAATTGCATGTTGAATAATGGTGTAGGAGGATAACATACGATTCAATACATGAACTTGCAGCATTTGTATTGTTTTATTCTTGTATTTTATGAGTAGTATTTAGTTGGGGCCAAAAATGGTTAACACAATCAAAGGTATTCCATCACTACCACTGATTTGTGCAAATAACTTCCAAACATGGCCAGAAAAGAATTATTTTTTTTAAAGAATTAATTCCTGCTGAAACTGATTTTGGGAGGCGGTTAGGTAAAGTTAGGTTAGGTAAGGTTATGTTATTTAAAAGATATTTGTAACTAACATAACATGACCTAAATTAACCTAACTTCACCTAACCACCTCCCAAAATCAGTTTCAGCAGAATGCAGAAAAATAAAATTCACAGTTTCTGGTAGGTCACAGTGATTATGAACATGTTCTAACTAGATAACAGGAAAGTAACATAGTTATTTTTAAAAAAGGGGTTTGTATATGTGCACTATGTTATTTGTCCTTCGGAGTCTCCATTTACATTTTACACCTCAAAAGCATTGCAGTCAAAGTCACTCAATGATATGAGAGGCTGGCGCTCCTAGGGGTGGCTTGAAAGAGGTAGCGTTAAATGAAGTGGCGTTGAGTGGAAGTGTAACTAAGGTCGCGTCACGAAGGGGTGATCCACCAGAACAGTTCAAGCGCGTCATACAAACGTGACATCTACCGGTAAAATGAAACTCCTATTGATTAAAAAGTACTTCTCTCCAGCTACACTAGCCAGTGATTCCCAGCAGCACTGTACTCCCGGGCATTACAACAAGTTCATAAGCAGGACAAATTACCAGAGACTGTAAATCCATTCTTTCGCATTCTGCTGAAACTGACTTCGGGGGATGGTTAGGTAAAGTTAGGTCAGGTCAGGCTATGTTAGTTGCAAATGTCTTCTAACTAACATGACGTAACCTAACCTAACTTTACCTAACCGCCTCCCCCCCCTCCCCCCACAAATCGGTTTTAGCAGAATGCTGAAAAATAAAATTCACAGTTTCTCGGAAGTCGTCGTCATTATGAACTGGTCCTAATATAGAGAAGTAAATGGGATGGCCACTGGCCAGTGATGCTGGAGAGTTTCATAGTTTCATGATTTAATCATAGATGTCGTGAGTTTCGAAAGTCAAGGCTGCGCGCCTGAACTTTTCGGTGGGTCACCTCTCCTGTACAAGGATCCTGCAGAAATGTCAAGGACTCTTGTCAAATGCTGTACTTGGGATACCTTTGTTTAATATCTCTTCCTAGTGATTCCTCTGGGTTAGGTAAATTTACTTGATTGCAGGTATATTCTACTTTAGTTCGCTCAGAGGCCAGGGTTCTCAAACTCATGTCTTAGGTTCATTCACTCCCGCCAGAGTTTGAACATGTTGACTTCCTCTGCCCCTCGTAGATGGCAGGAGTGTGGAAAGTCACAGCCGATAAGATTCCATTTGTTTTGTAAGAGAGGATTATCCTATGAGAAACGGTAAGTGGTGGGAGGATTTATGGGAGTGAAGCGAGAACTGAGGAATGGGGATGTACGGAACGTGAACATACGAGAAGAAGGAATCATATTTATTTCTGTACCCGAAGGGGAAAAAGGAGAAATGCGATATGCCGTGAAGAAGGAATGATGAACGTAAATATAATCTCCTTTTTCGGCTGTTCCAGGGAATTGTTCGGGACATAAGTGCAGCATTTCGACACATTGGTCGTGTTCTAACGCAAAATGTCTTCGCGAAAAACAGCTGGACGCCGTGGAACAACGAAGAAACGAGCCCAACGCGCAACTTCCAATGTATTTGCGATGTTCGATCAGGCTCAGATTCAGGAATTCAAGGAAGCCTTCAACATGATTGATCAGAATAGGGACGGATTTGTCGACAAAGAAGATTTGCATGACATGCTAGCGTCTTTGGGTATGGTGATTCTCGTTGTTCCCAAAGAAATGTTCATTTTCGTTGGTTTTTTCAGGCAAGAACCCCACCGATGAGTACCTGGAGGCAATGATGAATGAAGCCCCTGGGCCAATTAATTTTACGATGTTCTTGACGCTATTTGGGGAACGTTTGCAAGGAACTGATCCTGAAGAGGTGATCAAGAATGCCTTCGCATGTTTTGACGAGGAGAGCAGTGGTTTGGTTCATGAAGATCGCCTTCGGGAATTGCTGATATCCATGGGCGAGCGTTTCACTGATGATGATGTATGTACATTTGTTCCTTCGGTTGAGTGTACTAGTTGAAGCTTCCCCTCTGTCTCAAGTACATTGGTACCGGATCTACTGGGCAATTAGGATGTAACGTGGCTTTCTGTACGTGAAGTATCAGCGTGTGATTTTTACGCTATATACCGAAAATTTTCTCGCTTGGATAAGCACATGCGTAGATAAAGATGTTACCGCACTTGTTCTTTCATCCGTCCTTCTGATGGGCGGCTTACAAAGGATCGTTGTGGAAGTTACATGGGAGGGGGGAAGCTATGCTTAATGTCTTAAATTGGGTGCAAATTGTGCTGTTCGTCGTTCATACCGTGTGAAGCGCATCTGTACCTGATCAAACTGAATTTTCTAGAGAAAGTGCTGTGAGCGTCAATTCAAATGTGTCAGCTGGTTCCATGTGACTAAATTGATGCATGAAAGTTTGTTCGTGCTGCGTTATAGTGGTGTGTCCGTCAATCTTCACATTGGACATGTGGGTTGATCCCAGAAAATCAACTGAGCTAAAGGATGTCCCCCTTTAAAATACTCCTGTAATACTTGAAAGAGCTTTTCTTACCAGTGAAAGTTATGGAATAACTGCTGTATGGCTCAAGTTTCAGAAAGATACTGTAATCGCAATCTTGAGGAACACGTTTTCAAGCTAAGGGGAAGCATAGGCAATGAAGTATCATCAGTCTATGATTCACTAGGCTAGCAAATTGAATTCTTGAATACAAAGTGTAATAACGGAATCCACAGTAGACAGACGCGACAACTGATTTTTGAAACAATGGATATACTCTAAAATATATATTTCTTTTAAGGTGATCAATGATTATAGCATGAGTTGAAGCATATTAGATCAAGTACCAGATAATTTTTTTTTCTTTCGAAATGAAGAGGAAAAGAGGAGTGTGCATGCTATGGGAGAAATGATTCTTGCTGCCATCAAGTAATACAGGTGGACTTCCCTACAACAAGTTGCTCTTTACGAATACTGTACTTTTCCTGGTCTCGTGAATTTAATTGCGGACAGAGTCCACCTGCCTTCCAAAAATTGTTATTGTTCGAACCATTTTTTCCTAGGGACACGGAGACTTGACACCGCCCATTTCCTCTCCATTTTTTCTGCAATAAAAAAAGGACCCTACAAATACTTACATCTGCTCCACACTGATTTTTTTTTAATTTCCCCTCAAAAAAGTGTATCCTCAGGTGTCAGGTGCACCCTTTTTTCCACCTCAACTTCTGAAGAAAGGGCATTTGTGGTACCGTATTTGAGTAGATGTGGTAATCCAAAAATGTCTTGATAACTGAACTAGATGTTGTGAATCCTGAGCTTCACTGTGAAAGAATGTAACGTTTTACAAATTATTTGCATGTTCAGGTTGATGAAATGTATCGTGAGGCACCTATCAAGAATGGAATGTTCGATTACGTGGAATTCACCCGCATCCTGAAACACGGTGCCATGGAGAAGGATGAACAGTGAAACCAAGCAGCTAGACGAGAATGTAGGAGGAACCAGTTTTCTCCCGAAATTGTGGAACAACGTTTGCTGAGTGTGGCCATGGGTTTAAGCCTTCGATTTTCTCTCAAAATACCCCACTGAATCCATCCTGGATTTCTGTCCATCATCGTTTTAAAGCATGGTGCATTGGATTTTGGTTTCTCCCTGTTGAACCAGCGCACGACAGAGAAGCTGTATAACATTAACGAATTTCGTGTAACAAATTAATGATATCCTTGTGTTTTTTTTTGGCAATTTTAATTGTGATTAATTTTCGAGTTATCAACGTGATTCGCGGATGGCTTTCGTCGTGGTTCAGCCTTGCTTCGAACACGGTTCATTCATTTTTTTTATTAATTTTTATTTCGAGCCCGTATTTTGAGTGAATTTTACGAAGTGTATGTGAAGAGAAATTGGATGCTAAGATGTGAGATTTGTGTGTTTTAAATCCTGAAGCTTCAGCTTTGTACCATTTTCTTGCTGCATTAAATCTGTATTTTCTTCACGAAGAGTATCTCTTCAATCTGCTGAATCACGGATTCATTCTTGGTGAGAAACTGTCTTTTTTTTAAAGCCCTTATCATTGAAAACGAATGTAATTTCTGACCTTCCATTGAGAAACTCCCGTTGTTCCTACGACTTCGTCTAAATGCACTAAATATATGTTGAACCCTGATAAATGGAACCCAGGGTTCTCAAGTAGTCCACTTACAGTTTCCACTACCGGTATTGGGAAGAAAAAATTTTTGGTAGTGGTAGTGAGAAGAAAGTATTTTTTGTAGGGGTAGTGGTAGTGGCAAGAAAATCATATTTGGTAGTGGCAGTGCTAATATTTGTGGTAATATATTGGCACTACAACTGCCAAGGTCAGTACTGAAGTTTCCAACATCTCAAAAATGTGTACAATATATCTTAACACTAGACATCCTTCTAAATGTTGGATATCTTCTATTGCTTTCTTGTAAATAAGCATAATTTTCTTGAGTTTTTGAAAAAGCTAGGAAATAATGAATTTTTAAAGCTTGAAGAATTTTGAAAATGATTTCTCCTTTTTAATTTGGATTACTTGAGGAAAAATTTTGTGTCTTTACTTGATTGTTTTATTCATTTTTCTGACCTGGGAAGGTTAATTGTTTCTAAAATCAAGTGGGCTACTCCATCCCCTCTTTTTCAGGTTTCTTTCCATGCTTATTAGGCATCAAATACTGCCTCAACCAGTGGCTGTTCTTAGAAAGAAAATTCCTTTTCCTCCTGTAACCAGGAAATACTTACTTTCTAAATTGTTCTCATCTCCAAAGTATTAACACTTCTTCCATGAGCGGTTCCTACATTTCTGGGAAATTATTATTATTTCTTCCTGCTAACAGCACTGGAGGTGGGGATATGCGACACTCCAGCAGGAGGATGGCAAGAAGCCAGGGAAGAGGGGGATGTAATATCCCAGCAATTCACCCCTATAGTTCCACTTCCACCTCAATTCCCTGTCTCCCTCAGTTTTAGAAACAATAAATTACCCTTTCTTTTTCAAAAATCAATGATGAGAATGACAGGAGACCCCGGCCTTCCTTTGGGGAAATAATACAAGTGAAAAGGAGGGACTCATTCTGGGAAATTTTTAAGCTTCACAATTCAGAATCCCTCAAACAGTTCAATCAAACAATTCAGAAAATGAATTCCTTTTTTTAGATATTGATGGGGCATACACATTTTTGTTTTAATAATTCTGGATGTTGTTGTTTGTCACATTTTGAATTCTGGTCATCAGTTGAATGAAACAAGGTTTGGCATCACATTCAAATTTCAGGAAATTATTCAACATCCAATGAAAGCAATTACAATGATTTTATTGTTGTGATGTACATGCCTGGGACTACCACATTCTGGATTATAGGAAATCACTAAATCTATTAATATGTCTCTCTCAGCATTATTCCCAATTGCTGGAAATCTGAACAAGAAAATTTATCATTTCCCTTTCCCAAATGTCCTAATTCATTTTTCAAGCATTGAGGTATTGTAACAATAGAATAGGTTATGTTCGCAGTGGCGGCCGTGGGGTGGGGCAAAAGGGGTGGCGCCACCCCAGGCACCGCACTTGAGGAGGGTCCGCCATCCCCTGGCTCTGAAAATTGGCTGTCCCCTCAAAAATTGTTCCACTTGCCTTGAAACTGGAAGGAGTGGGGTGCCTTCCAAAAGGATATGTTTATTCTCACCTCCTTACAAAGTTCGCTGAAAATTAATCTGATCCACAAAAAGAGCACAACAGATCCAACAATGCATTTGGAATAATATTGGCATATATGAGCTTTCCTATACTCCACATGAATGTCTCAATCTTCAGTGGAATTTCTGTTGAAGATATATGTATTTTTACATTTTATCAAGGTCTTGTACAGTTTTCATCACTAAGAATTTGAAGTAGGAACGATGCATCTTGAATTTTGAATTACCATTGAATAATGGCAATCCTCAATGCTAAACTTTCCCATGTAGTTTATGCAATGATGGTGCAATATGTAATCAATATTTCTAAGAATATGATGCATCAAGATTTATAATGAAATTCATCGTGACTTCAGAATAAATATGCTGCTTTTGCTCTTAATAAAAGTAGAACAATGTTATTATTGTTCCTGGACTATACCTAGCTAAATTGTGAACTTCATTCATTTTAAATATCTCTTGTAATTGCATTTTCAGTGTATCCCTGGCATTCCCCTCAAGACCAATTCCTTTTAAATCTCCCTGAATGGAAAGTTTTTGGCTCTAAAGCTAGTTCTTTGCTAATAAAATGATTTTGCAGTAATACCTGCAGATATAAAATAAGGGCTGAGTTTTAGAGCAGCTGTTTAAAAAGTGAGAAAAAGAATAACTGTGATGTTTTTCAAAGCTAATTTTCACATGTTGGTCATGTGGGAATAAGTAACAATTCTAAGAAAAGCAGAAAATGATTTGCTTGATCAACCTGTGCACAAATTGGGCCATAATCCTAAAACTTGAAAACTGCCATGACCAATTTTTTCTTCTGAAGTCCTTTCAAATTCAATCTGTAGAAAATCAGCATTATAACTGATACAGATACATTTGCCAAAATTACACAAGCAAAAAATTTGTATTTAATCTGCAGAATGTTAAGATAAATTAATGCTGCAGATAAATTAATACAGTACCATAATTTGGTCTCAGAAAGATGATAGCCATTGAGTTTTGATTAGCTGCACCTCTTCTCTGCAGGAATTATTGTCACTGTTATTACCTTAATTTTATTTGCAACAGCCATTTTGGTTGGTTATTGTACATTTTAAAAATTTGAACATATAATTAACCAATTCAGCCAAAACAAGCAATTTGACCTTTAAAAAAGTAAGAGATTATACAAATAAAATTGAAAGAAAAATTCGGAAAGTTTAATTCACAAAATTGAAAAAAAGACCTTTCTACAGTATATGCTTCTAAGAAACGTAATTGCATTTGCAGCTTTACTCTGATTTAAATCTTTTTTCATTCTTTAAATGCTGTTCAAGAATTGATAGGGGAGTGTTTTTAAGGGGCCCCGCATTCGACATGTCTGCCCCAGACCCTGAAAACCCTATAGGGCCGCCTCTGTATGTGTTCTCAATTCAAAGGGAAGAGAAGTTAACTACAGTATGTTGGAAATTGAAATGTATTATTTGGCTTTCAAAATTAAATGGAAATGTTAAAAATTTTAAAATTCAAATTGCTTAAATTTGACATTTATAGCTATATCAGTGGTGTGAGAATTGATACATATTTTTAAATAAAGTCATACTTGGAAAGTTTTTAAAGCAACAGCAGTATATTAGTATAGTGCTGGTATAATAGTCGTGAGAAATATTTTATGTAGTGGTAGTGGCGGTGGAATGTTTTTTTAGAAGTAGTGGGAGGGCAGATAGTGGATTTTTTTGGGCAGGTAGGGGTAGTGGTAGTGCAACAATTTATTTTGTGGCAGGGGAAGTGGCCGTGCTTGTAATACTGTAGTTAAATAGGTGTAGTGGTAGCTTGTAGGGCAAACACTTTCCCAGTATGGCAGTATGGTGATCAACACCCCAGCTCTGAGTGAAACCTCCCTATTATCTAAATATTTTTACCAAACCATTTTCACGTGAGAATCCTCATTGTGCAGCAGAAAACTCAATGCAGGTGAACTCTTGAAGATTTTGTCTACAACAAAAATTTTTATTGCATGGAACACCTTTTTCAGTCTCATGATGAGTTGCTCTCCCATTTTACAGAGGTTTTTTACAATGAAATTCTTTTTACAGCAGAATGTTTCTACTGCTGGTCCCAAAAACTTTGTTATAGAGAGATTCCACCTGCAATAAGGTAAGGTATTCATTTTCTACTGGCGGATACAAGCAATTTTGTGGAAGAAACAAAGAAAGTTTCAGAAGATGATTTCATGTATTGCTAAACCCCCTTTCCTACATAAAATAGTATCCTATAATTTCCCTTAAAGGTACCACAGCTTGAACAACTGATGCTGATAATGTATCATTATGGGCTTGATGAACATTGCAATGATCAATGGCCCAGGAAATAATCAGAATTTTTGCAGCCATCAGGCATAAATCACCTGCATCCCACCTGTATTCCATGGCTGGTTGGATATGGGGGATTTTTTTGAAAAAAAGGTGATTTTTGGCAGCTAGGCATGTATGAAGCACATGTTGCCACACCCATGTCACACCCATATTGAATGGCTATGCAAAAATGGGTGTTTTTGAGCAACCTCAAACCTTCAGAATGTGCTGGGGAAAATTTTCCAGGACTGGCACAGGATGAGAAAAAAAAGCCATTTTGGCTATCCAAGTTTGAAAATGCTTGTTTATCTGTCGATGCTGGAAGAAGTGAAACAGCTCACTTTCTCAACCCTCCATCAGCAAGTGCAGAAACTTGCAACCCACCTTTTCAGCTTTTCCATTGTCAGTGAACTGAGAAGTACTTTAATCAGGTCTGCTTCTCATCAGGGACTTGCTGAATGTGGAAACCCCCATTTTTAATTTGTCCAATGATATTTTCAATTTCATCCATGAATGTTAGAATCCTGAGTAGTTGATCATATGTACAATAGTCACAATAACAGACTTTTGATGTCTTATCAAAGTTTACATTCACTTTTAAATCTAACAACAAAGCCTGCACTGCAGTTCCATTGTCATGCATCAATATTGGCAAAAATTAAGGTGTTTTATCCATGTTTTTGGATTATTGTAACAATTAAGGAACAAAATCCACAGGCAAAACCCTTCCTTGTTTTTCTGCTCATGCTTGTATTTCTTAACACACTTTGGTGCAATCACCACAGCACTCATTCTCTTGCAAAACATCATTAAGCCCAACTTTCCTACTTCCCAGTGCAAACAACATCAATTTTCTTGAAACTCATTCAAAAATAAGATAGCCAATAAGCCCTCTATAATGAAATACATAAAAGCAACACATTTTCCTTGTCCATGAGTGGTGGTCTGTTGGGTGCTTGATGAAGAAAATCTTGCTATAGTATAGTTGGGAATAATGAAAATTCAGTTATTGAAATTAAGAGACCACGATGATATGTACAGTACTCTGTATATCCCAACACATCAGTTGCCTTTTGTTATATAAGTGCTAGGAATAAAGTAATTCTTGTTATGCACTTGGCTCTCCTCTGTTCATGACTTACAGAGTTTCCTTGCCGATGGTGTTTTTCTGGCATCAGGTTATGCTGTATTACGCAAGAGGAAATCATTGTACAAATTTTATCTAAGGAAAATATCCTAGAAGAGAAATGTACGTACTCAAAAAAGCAGAGATGCTAGTCTTTTTCTAAAAGGTTTTTACAATAAAAATAAGATGCCCTGAGGATTCTCAATTTACAGTCCCTGTAGCTTTGTCAGGAGATGAGAAAATAAATTGGTAGACAAATTGGCAGGCGCGCGACCTGCCGGAATAAGCGCAAACATGTTCTCAAATTCACACAAGAATATGCAACACTTCTGTACAACACAAACAAATATCCGCCTTTTGCATCAAGCAATTGTTCAACAAATACTGCAAGAGTTCAATTATCACCAAGACTTTCACACATTTGAGGTTCAAGACAAGTTTTGCCCCCCTTTTGGCAAAAAGGGGGCTTGGTTGAAGTCATTCTATTTGAACATGAATCTAGACCCAGCAGAGGCTTGGGAGCAGAACTTCCCTGCTCTGGGTTTCAGACTGAACTGAACTTGGTCTCCTGATTTTCCCTGGACTCAGACCCATTTTTGGGGTGGAGTCAGGGGTGTTTTTGGTGAAGCACAGCTGCATGCAGCTGTGCTGAACCCTGGGAAAGACCCAGGAAGCAATTTCACACAGGAGAATAGATTCCCAGATTTGGGAAGAGGTTCAAAGTCTGCAGCTGCCTGCAGTAAAACAATTCCCTGCCTTTTCAGGGATCTTTTTGAGCTCTTTACTCCCCTGAGATGAGGGGAAGGAAACACCCAGTTTGTATAGGGTCATTTCCCTGACGTTATGCAACAACTGCCAGCATGTGGCTCTTGTGTTTATGTGTGAATTGGCGCGCATCCGCCGGCGCACCAATTCAGGCAAGAAAAGAGGAAGAAGAAAAAAAAACGCGTCCCATTTTCCCGGACGCCAGTGCTGGGGGGACGCAGTTATCCCAGCACCCACACCGGAAATTCCCCACAAAATCCCCCTCGTTTTCAAACAAATGGTTTCAAGCAGATTGTTTTGGAAGCGAAACACACAAATTTCCGGACACTTGCAATAATCATCGTTTTCACATTTTTGCCTTTTGATGCTTTCATGTACTGCCTGTTGTCCTTTTCGAGCGTGGTCCTTCCTGCTTGAACTTGGGGGAGAGCCATGTCTGGAAAGATAAACATAAGATTGGTCAGTGTTCATCCCCACAACAGAGTACTTTGCAGGTGACCCCACAACAGTCCCTTGTCTTCAAGCAGATTGTTCCATAAGGAAAATCATTGCTTTGAGCTGATAAAAAAGCCCTGAGTTGGGTCTTTGATGTTCACAGTTTTGACTTGGTGTGCCCCATGTTGGACAGAGGTTGAGATCTTACAGAAATTTCTTCCCGCAGTATCCTCCTGTTTGGCAAACTCAATTATTTGCACAAGTCAGAGAGGAATCCAGGTCTTTCCCATTGGGAGAGGACTGGTACCAAGTGCGTCAGTGGTAGTCCCGATATTTTCAACTAGTCGTCAATCGCAGATACTGGAACTTGGTTTTTATTTGAGTGTGTGGGGTGTCAATCAGTGGCCAACTGAAGTCCTCCACTCTCCCTTGGGCGGAATTCTTGTGCCCCGGAGAGACCCCCTAGAATTGCTCTAGCGGGGCCAACTTTTTGCTGGGGAGAAAGTATGGGCTATTGCCCTGCTTTCATGATTTCCCCAGGGTTTTTGGTTTCAAAGATTCCGTGCTCCGCCTGGATTTTGCAAGAAACTGGCTCCCTGGGGGAGCGCTTGTGAGCATTTTGACAAACTTCTGCAGTTAGCCATTATTTGCAAGACTCAAAAATTGACCAGGAACAATTTTTGTTGTTTTTGCTTTTGTTTGAATGCACAAAACGTTGTGTCGGAAAAAGGAGGAAGGATCAGGGGTTATCACCAACAACAAGGCCCAGGGGTTGGAATGATTTCAAAGTTTCACCCTTGTGCCATTTGAATAGTGATGCCTCTTTAATCATCAACCTCTCTTTTGCCCTCAGTGTTCCCTCAAGAAGAGGAATGTTGATCACTGCATGGTTGAAATGGGTTAAGAGAGTTTTTCAAATCCTCACCCGCTCAGCTGGTCATAAGTTGAAGTTTCTCATGACAGTTAGGGCGAGTTTATCTGCCTCAAAAAGAAAGTTCTTTTTCAAGTTTTTTCCAAGGGAGAGAGAAGTCTTTTCATCCCCTTTTTCTTTTCAGAAGAGGGAAAAAGTTGATTCCAAAAAAAGTTATTTGATTTACACAAAAAGGTAAATTTCAGAAGAGAATTTTGGAACGTTCTTATGCAATTTTGACTCAAGATGACCAAGGTCATGAGGAGAACTATGGCAAGATTGCTGAGGACAGGGATGCCTTTGAAGAATGCCCTGATTTGGACAGCAGATGCGATTCAGGTTCAAAACCTTTTCTTTTATATTTTTATTTATTAACTTTTACCCCCAACAGAGAGTTAGTTTATTGAGGCTACCCCATCTTTTCTGAATTTCTCCAGATGGGCCCCCTCTTGTCATGGCCAAATCCAGTTGATTGGATGTGCCAGAGGGCGAGGCCTCAAAGGAGGATTTCATGTTGGTTTGTCTGCTGGCTTTGTGCAGCGGGATCTCTGCTCTTAGGCTTGGCCAGGGTTGATTAGCTTTCAAATCTTCTGCCCTTTGTTTCATGGGAGCAAAGTGCTGCCCTCATCTGCAATAGCCTGAGGGCTGAACTTGACTGGATTGAAGTCAAGACTCAGCATGCTGCTGAGCAGCTGTCATCTCAAAGGACCGAGTTGCATCAATTGGCACAGGAGAGTGCCAAACTTCAGGATCAGCAGTGTTGATTTGAGGCACAAAATTCCATTGTATCAGAACTTGGTTGATGTGAGCATGATATTATTGCTCAAATCAAAGCATGTGGTGTGTTTTTAGTTGCCATGCTGGCCGGTTCTGGTGATCTGCCTCCAAAATGTCAGAGCTTTTTCTTGCCAAAAGAATTGGGTACACCAAGATTATATAAAAGGTGTTTTGCATCAAAAGATTTTCCCTTTAGATCATTTGTAAAGGGGTTTGCTTGCTTTGGATGCTTTTCAGAGGGCAGCTTTGGCCCTGTAAAGGTCTGGCAAGATGGTGTGACAAGGATATTCTCTGACTTCACACCAGCTCTTTCAAGGCTACTGTGTCAAAAAGGAAAAAGACAACTTTTGTCTTCAATCCAGCAATAAGGAAAACTCAGTCCAGTTGCTTTCTGCAATCAAGGTCCCCCAGCCCCATCAAAAATGGGGTAGGGACTCAGAGTCTAGCAGGGATCTTAACCCTACTGTTTCAAAGAGTTGCGCTTATTTCATTGGGACTAGTGTTGGCACAGGTTAAGGTACCTGTTATTGACCTCAAAAAATGGAGGACATTGATGCCAGCCTGGATCCTGATGTTGCCAACATCCAGAATCCATGTAAGTTAGAAGAGAAGGAGACATAAAGGTTCTTTACCAATTCAACCTTTTTTCTCCCCTCCCTTTTTTGTTTCATGGAGCATGAGTCATCCCTTCAAATATTCATTGTCTGAGCCCAAACCGCCTTATCTATTTAAGCAGAATGTGTTTAGAAGGCTGGGACTAACACTGGAGCAAGTTTTGAAATCAGCTCCTTTGATCTTGCCTGGATGCATTGTCCAGGATTACAAGTACACATGCCTGGAGTACCCCTATAGGGGGTTGGCATTGAAGGAAAATAGGTCCTATCCCCATATTCTGATTTTTGGGGATGTTTCTGACATTCTTTTGGCATCTGGCAAAGGGTTGCTATATGCTATGCAACACTCTTTGTGCCAACTGCCCCATCCATTGGATGGTATATGATTTCAAACACATGTTCAATGGGCATCCCATCACAATGCTTCACATGAGCAAAAGATAGGAAAAGGGTTTTGATTACAGATATTATAGACCCTTCATTTTCTTCTTTTGCTCTTTTCAGTATTCTCTGATTGGGTGGGCAGCTCTCAAGGGTGACCAGGTGGTTACTCCAGAAGATATGAAAAATTGCTTGTACCAGGATTTAAATTTGCATAACAATATCAAATTCACCCACATCTTTGTGAGAGTGGGAATTAATGATTTGAAGAATTTTTCAAGTGCCATGGCCCCAAGTTACTGTCCAAACTTTGGGAATTTCTCAACAGCTTTGTATGAATATTACTCAGCTTTGTCCTGGGTTTTCAACATGAAAGTTTTTTGCATTGGGAGTTTGGCTCCCCCATGCTTGCCTCCAGAGAGGACTTTGTATTTAATGGATTCTTTTGATCTGGAAAAACATAAAATTTATCTTATTCCCCTGCAAGATCAGGGGAGGAGATATTTTACCCCTGGTCAAGAGAGAATGTTGCCCCTGTGTTTCTGCAGGCCCTTGACAATGGGCTCAGGTCAAAAATTTGAAAGGTTCATGGAAATGACGGTTGCCCTGGTTGGTGGACTATGCGAATGCCAGTTAAGCATTTAATCTGTTGGCTTTTGATCATTTTGAGAAAACCTCTTCCGCATTTGGCCACATTCTTTCCAGGGCCTATCTTCTTTTTGCTCAGCTTCATGCTGCAGCAATTAGTTTGGTCTGGAGTGGAGTGGAAGCTCCAGCCTCACCTGAGAGCATATGCTTGCCCAGGATCTTACCAGTACTGGCTCCTGAACAGAACTGCTGCCCCGGGGATCCCCCAGGACTTCTGCATTCCCATTTTGGATATGAATCCATGAACCTTTGTCATGGAAATAATGGTGCCTTTCATGTTAACCCTGCCATTGTAGGGGCAGGAGGGTATCCATTCAAGATGTGGGTTTTGAGAGAAAAATCAATTTTCATCAGTTGATTCATATTCCCTCTTTCTCAAAGTTTTCAGGATGGAGAGTTCCCAAAAGAGAGGAATTTCACAGAGGAGTATTTTGGTGGAGTTCTTTAACTCTGACCCCCATCAAATTGCCAAAGGATGTCTCCTCATTGTTGCCCCTGCATACAGGGGTAGAGGATTCCTCCAATGCACCAGATCACTATTGCCAAATCCAGTAATGGATTTTGGCTCACAGGCAGTCACATGTTTATAGTGACATAATAGATCTTTGCCATGCCAATTGATTGGTTTGCAGACATTTTGTAATATTTTGTATGCGCTCATGTGCATTTTTGTATCATATGCTGACCAAAAAATGACTGGAGCAATTCAGTCTTTTCAAAGATTCTGGGGTTTTCTTTGTAAAATTGGGCTAGGTTTTGAACAAATATTTTTCCTGTATCCTCTGAGTCAGCTTCAATAGGGATTAAATTTTGAACACTCTGGTTAGGCAGGATAGTCTTCACAAATTTTCCTCCAGGCCCTGGTTTGGAAACTTCAATATTTATGGCCCACACAATGACGCCCCTTCTGCTGGGATGCTATTTGACAATGCCAGCCAACTTCTATGTAAGTCTTTCAAAGGCTGTGTCACCCTTAAATGTGGGTTTCTTTAAAAGGACTCTTTGGTCAATTTCAGGTTCAACACCAGATCCCCTCAATTTTTGTGCGGGGAATTTTCTTAGTTCAAAAATTTGATGATCATGAAAAGATTCCCACACATTATAGATTAGTTCAATTCTGTAAACTGCTGTCCTTCTCAGCCCAGTTGCAGATCCTTCCACAAACTGAATTGGAGCAGGGCCATGCAACGAGGGGTTGAATTCTGGATCTGCTTGATGTGGGTTGACAAGCATCAATGGGGTGACCAGCTTGGGGTCATCCCTGTCATCTGAGATATAAGTTGATGGCCTGGAGTTTATCATTCTTGGCACAAAGGTCAATCCTGTCCTCAAATTATTGTCCCTTTTGAAGGGGATCCTGCTAAAGGTTTGAGCCAACTGATCTCTGATCATCCTCATTGCTCTTTTGGAGAACTTGCCCCACCATGGGGCCCAGGAGGCATTAAAGAACCATCTTATGCACTTTGATTGGCTTTTGATTGTGAATTGCTTGGCTCTCAAGAATATAGGCCACACAGCCCAAAAGATTGCTGCCTTATCAGACATCATATTTTGAAGGAAGAGATCCCTCTTATTGATGAAATCCTTGTAGGCAAAGATGAAGGATTCTAGAGAGACATTCTTTACTGGCTGTAAATCTATTGCTCTGGTTTATGCACATGAGAACATACAAATTGAGAATTTTTCTCCATTTGCTGTTTGCAAATGGTCCCACACAGTTGGCTCCCCCAGCATTGAAGGGAATTATCCCATCATATTGGAAATCTGGCAAGGGAGCCAGCAGGGGCAAGAATTGCCAAGTACTGTATTGAATCTTTTGGCACCAACTGCAGTTTTCTCAAATCTGCTCAGCCAAAACTCTGGGTTCCTTAATCCAGAACGTTTTGTTGAATGTAGTGATTAATGTATTAGGCAACAGATGCCCCAGATCCTCATGAAAAGTGAGGAACAGAGATTGAATAAAGCACACATCCCCCTCCTTTTTTAGGGGGTGGTAGGAATACCAATGAGGCTCTGGTCAGATGTCCCTTTGGGACTAATGTGCTTCTATTCCTAGCTTGTCTGCTTTGGGATACCATTAGATCACGTCTTGGGTTCCAAATGAGATAATCTCATCCTTGTAGCTTTCCGCCCTGAATGAGGATTTCCCATTCTGTGGGGCCTCCAATTTTCTGGACAGAGCGGATTGTCTCAATCAATCCTTTTATGGGTTCCAATGGGAAGAAAAAAAGTGGCTTGTATTGAAAGAATTCCATCCCCCATTTAGTCCCTCTGTTCATTGGTTGAAAGAGGTGGGGTTTTTCAGTTTTCTTCTCAGCCAAATTTCTAAAGAATTCTCTTATTTTTCAGCCAGATCATGGTTCTGGCAATAAATTTATGCTAATCTCTTCAAGTTCAGGAATAGGCTTGCTCAAAGATTTTATTGGGGTAATCCCCCATGGTAATTGTTACCTTAAATTGAATTAAGATATTTCTTTCTGGCTTTTGGGGCCATTGGTTTCTGTCAGTTAACCATTCTGGACTTTTCCACTAAGGGCATTTGTTTTGAGTTTCTTCAGGGGGTGGCCCCTAGAAGCATACTCATCTGTATTTTATTTCCCAGGAACATCTCTACAGTTCTCTTGCAGGGATCCTGGCAAGACCGCTTTGTATTTGGTCTAGTATATAAGCTACTGGGTTCAATCTACCAGCACAGACACATCCAATAACCACCTGGGAATTGGACCAGAAAAAAGATGTGCTCCAATAAAATTTTAACTGAAGCAAGATTTAGTTTGTCAATTTGATTCCCAAATGAGCTGCTGACAACTCCAGTCTATTTATTCTTAGACTTTCATCATTTTTGCTAGAGTTAATGTTCTTTGTTTAGAGGGCATCAGTTTTAATTGGGCTTGAGTTAGGGAAACTTGGTTCCCAGAGACCAAATAGACAACTACTCCCAATGCTTTTCTGCTTGCACCCACAAAGATGTGAAGGGCTCTTTCAGTTGAGAGAGTGATTGATTCATCTATTTTTAGCATGGCCACAAAGGTGGTGGCCAATCCCAATTTCTTTCACTTCTTGGTCTCTTCCACAGTTAATTTTGAATCCCAACCAGTTTTTGGGTTGTCATCATTCTTTCTCTAGTATAGAGCTTGAGGGGGAGCACAAAAGATGCCCCCTATCCCAGCATTTCAAAAGATTCTAGCTATTATGCCAGCAATCTGTTTTTTGCTTAACCTCTCATATTTTAAAGAGGTCTGTTATATTCTCTGAACAAGGAGATATCTTGTCCTTTCTGGGGTAATATTTGACCCCTAGAATTTTGATGGGATTTCCTTTCTTCTCCAGGCAAGGTTTCAAATTTGTCTAGTATGAAACCTAATTTTTTGTAGTGCTGTGGCCTTTTTAATTTAGCATCAGCCTTTTCTGGGGTGTCCCCCAGAACAATAACATTATCCACAGAAGTTCTTTTTCTTTGACTCCTGAAGTTCCTCATGAGTTGATTAACTCTCCTCAGAAGCCTTTTGGTAGAGGAAGAGGATGCTTGCCTTTTAGGACAGATGGGGTGCAATTGGTCCCCCATGGGAGTCTGAGGAATTGATAGAATTTATAGAGGAAAGATCTGTCCTCTTACTTTCCTGGCCACCTTATTATAAGGAGCCACTGATCAGCTTCCTTCAATTGGACTTATAAAAAAGCTTTCTTGATCTTGGCCATTCCAAAATATGAAGAGGTTCTTATATGATTCATTATATCAGGTATGAGAGGGAGAATGTTAGGTTGTTACCCAAAAATATCATTTCTTGAGGCTTTTCCTTTATCAGCCCCATTGCCAGTGATTACCACTCTCAGTGGAGTGCTGGCACTATCTGGCCTCACCACTCAGTGATGAGGTAATTGAGTGTATGGAGTTTCCCTCACAGAAAAGGAGGCTCAAAAAGATCTTAACCAGGAGTACGTTTTGAGCAGATTAGAGATCCATGAGATCCTTTCGGAAGGAGGGGCCTTTTGTAAGGCCACATCAATCATCATGGGTCCAGAGAGTTTTGACTGGAACACAAGCAGGCCATATCCAGTTTTCAATAATCTCCGGATTTTGTTCTATTTTCTTCAATTTCATGAAGAGAAGCAAAATCTGATAGGCATACTCTGCCGCGGCCCTCATGGTTTTGTCGGAGGGGCTTAGTTGCTCAATTTCCATGTAGATTTTATTTTTAGAGTTTGAGGCATTGCCGTACTTGTCAAAAAGGAGTTTGATCAAGTCCAGGTAATCATCCTCTTCATCACTGCTTTGGAAGGGAGCCATGTCTCTCCTCAGTTGGCCCAACAAGTGTAGGCGGAGAAGGGTAATCCTTTCCAAAGGGGTTATAAGGTTTTTAGGGGCCGTATGGTATTTCTTAAAGTTGTTCCATATAGTGTCCCAATCTTCCTCTGAGTTTTCCCCATCAAATTGAGGGAAGGACGGATGGTCAGAGGCTTTGAGGACCTTAGCTATTTCCTTTTGAGCGTCAAGATGCTCTGATCCTGACGCATACTCATTCAAGACCTTTTGGTAAGAGGGGTTTAATACTCCCGCTTGCTCTAGGAAGAGGGTTTCCTGGTCTAAAGATGTGTTCCCTCTGTTTAAGGGGGGTTTCAGGGAGGATTACTCCCAATATCTCTCCTGAGGTTGGCCGCAGGATTTTCCATGATTGGAGAATTGTGTTGTCTGAAGAGTCGTTAATCATCTCTATTTCCATCCTCAGTTTAGAAATTTTCAAGAAGGTTTCTAGTTCCTCCTCTTCGAGTGAGGGCTTTCCAATTCCTTCCTTGATTCGGAGGAAATCTTTTTGGATCTCTCTAAGTTTCTTTGCGGGGTTTTTCCCCGGGATTTTGGAAAGATTATCCATGACCAACATTAAGTTGGGCAGAACAAGAAGAGAATGTATCTCGTTGGGAGGTTCGTCCCTCTCGGAATATTCCGAAAGGGATCCCTTGCTTTTCTGCTCCTCTTCTATATTTGGAGGATGGATGGAGCCTTGGTTCTTTGGAGCACGTCCTGGTCCCCGCCTGGGGGGTTTTTCCCCCTCAGGTATTTGATTTGAAATTTCCATCTCATGGATGGATTCGGCAAGGTCAGATTGGTTCAGGTCTTCAGCCCCTCATTTTCTGGTGTAGGGCATATTTTGTTTTAACCCTTCTCCTTTTTGAAAGGGACTCGAGGGTTTTTTATTGAGGATTTAGTTTCTTTTATCGACAGTGGAAGGCTTTTCTAGGTAGAGGGTGGAAAACCATGCTCTGCTACCACTTTTGTACAAATTTTATCTCAGGAAAATATCCTAGAAGAGAAATGTATGTACTCAAAAAAGCAGAGATGCTAGTCTTTTTCTAAAAAGTGGTTTTTACAATAAAAATAAGATGCCCTGAGGATTCTCAATTTACAGTCCCTGTAGCTTTGTCAGGAGATGAGAAAATAAATTGGTAGACAAATTGGCAGGCGCGCGACCTGCCGGAATAAGCGCAAACATGTTCTCAAATCCACACAAGAATATGCAACACTTCTGTACAACACAAACAAATATCCACCTTTTGCATCAAGCAATTGTTCAACAAATACTGCAAGAGTTCAATTATCACCAAGACTTTCACACATTTGAGGTTCAGGACAAGTTTTGCCCCCCTTTTGGAAAAAAGGGGGCTTGGTTGAAGTCTTTCTATTTGATCATGAATCTATAGACCCAGAGGCTTGGGAGCAGAACTTCCCTGCTCTGGGTTTCAGACTGAACTGAACTTGGTCTCCTGATTTTCCCTGGACTCAGACCAATTTTTGGGGTGGAGCCAGGGGTGTTTTTGGTGAAGCACAGCTGCATGCAGCTGTGCTGAACCCTGGGAAAGACCCAGGAAGCAATTTCACACAGGAGAATAGATTCCCAGATTTGGGAAGAGGTTCAAAGCCTGCAGCTGCCTGCAGTAAAACAATTCCCTGCCTTTTCAGGGATCTTTTTGAGCTCTTTACTCCCTGAGATGAGGGGAAGGAAACACCCAGTTTGTAGGGTCATTTCCCTGATGTTATGCAACAACTGCCAGCATCTGGCTCTTGTGTTTACGTGTGAATTGGCGCGCATCCGCCGGCGCGCCAATTCAGGCAAGAAAAGAGGAAGAAGAAAAAAAACGCGTCCCATTTTCCCGGACGCCAGTGGAAGGACGCAGTTCTCCCAGCACCCGCACCGGAAATTCCCCACAATCATTTCAAGAGTGAATAAGGACTCCATTTTCAACACTGCGCCACGACAATCGAGGAGACGTACGTCATCAGCAGCAGCCGGAGGCTTTTTTTTTGGAAGAACGCCTGACCCCAGGGACAAGCTAGTGCTGTAAGTACACTTCATACCTACTTCATATTTACAGTGAGCCCCCTTTTCAATAAGCACCTGGGCATGCAGTAGATTGCAGTACAGTATTTTTGAATTAGTTATAGGAACACTTATTTGAACTGAAAGAAATCTGCCTCCAAGATCCAGACAGTGTGACTCTTATACATATGTACACTTTTTCAAAACTTTTGAGACAATGAATGAATGAATGAACAGAAAACTGTATTTGCCGCTTTTCAGCATTCACAAGGCACAACCAAGACTCCCTCATCCAAACCCCCTCCCCACCCAACCCAACTCCCCCCAAAGACATTCATTCACTTCAAAGCATGAAACAAAGCACAAACCAATGACAAAAACA
>CAJPEX010000995.1:0-71616 GCA_905338405.1 Notodromas monacha
GAGACAGAAGAAGAGTGAATTTCATCAAATGTTTTGGGTTTAGACAAATCTTGCATTTCTATTTCTTCTATTTTTACCCCTGATTCAATATTAGTGTCATTGGGCTGGTTAGTCAAGCAAAAAGAAGGAACATGCAGGTCAATAAAGAATGTGCCATCTTAAAAGAAGGGTGCAAATTAGTCATTCACCTTCTTGCGCAAGCAGTGCCACACCAAACCAGCGACCAAACTCAGAACGGTGAAACTAAGACCGCTAATTAAAGCGATGATACCGTTTGAAAGAAATTCTGCAGTCAGGGTCGTTTTCCCATCCAAAACGGTCAAAGTCAGGTTGGTGTTTTCCCCGGAAAAAAGACGCGTCTCAGGAATGTCCGAGAAATTGTTCAGAACAGCCAAAAGTATGGAAGGCTTCTTAGTCACTATCAGAAAAATACAACTTGTAAATCTAAAACATTCACGTGACTATCAAAGTTCCCATACCTTGTTCTTTTGCAGCTAAAGTAGAAATGGTGACAGGAACAACAGATGTCGCTGCTGAAGATACGGAAGAAGATAACGGAGGAAAAGTTGTGGACAGGATTGTCTCCTCAGTCGTGACCACAACCTCACCATCCGTCAACGGAATGTCCGGAATGCCTTCATCCCATTGACCCCATTGACAGAAAGAAAGAGGATCGACAATCCCAAAAGGGATGTCACCTTCACACTGGATTGGCTCCAACAATTTCACTCTCTGCACTCACAAAAAACAGATTGATTTCAATTAAATACATTCAACTGTTTCTTTCTATTCCTTCACCTTGATGTTGAAGTAATCTAGGCAGCTCAGGTCCAAAACACCGCTGGTCATCACAAAAGAGTCATCAAACGCCGCCGCCTGAGCAACGTCCGACGAGCAAGCATCCGTACACTCCAAGCGGCCATTTTGGATCGAACACTTCCCGTCAACAAGATCAGGATCAGCCACCATCAAAAGGACCAAAACCAGAACACGCAGAGACATTTTTGCTGGGATATCTGAAAAATTCGCTGAATACTGATCACTGATCCAATCCCTTATGTTAAGCCTAAGGGAATCACCTTTTTGTTGATGCCGCAAAAACGAACCGTTGAAATTGGCTGAAAATTGGCTGAAATCACTATCACCTGTATAGAAAAAGATTGACCGTACGGAATTTTTAGTTTTGTCCTGGTTCACGCGCAAATTAGATTGTTATCGCCGACGCTACGCTACAAAATTCGAATCTTTGTTCGCAAAATTCGGACAGAAAACCGCAACAAATTAAGGTTTAAGGATTTGAATGGCATGAGAAGGCTAAAGACAACAAAATCCAACTTTAAATTAACGGGATTCACTCAAAACAAAGCGAGAAACGAAAAACGGTGAATTCTAGGGAACAGTGCACATACCTGAACAAGGGGTTGGAATGAACTGAGTGAAACCAGTCAATTGAACCAACCCCTGAGACCTCCTGAGTAGACTTGATCAGGCATGAGGGAGAAGGCTGTGGTTGTTATTACTACTTCCTGCCTCTCCCCAGATGAACTTATTCCTGTTGAACGTCACTCGGCATAATTGCTCCGACGTGACGAGAAAGTGTGGGAGCGTGAAAAAACGTTTCGAAAGCACTTTTCTCTGACTTGGTGGGAGTACGCAGGAGCTTTTTCTTGTTTATCAGGGGAGATTTGTGGTCCAATAAAAGTCAGGACCGCAATATACAGCACTTTCTGAGGTTCCCTCGCATGCTTCACGTTTGTTCCGCATCGTTAAGATTCCATGCACGCCCGTGTATTATATATATGCCGACGCATATATATATCTATATATTAAAGCCTTCTTGCGCTACGCACCTTTCACCTTGGTTGCTGCGCAACCAAGTATGTCGACACCGATCCGAATCGGTTGCTAGGCTCGGCGCTGACCTCAAAACGGGTTTGTCTATATATACGAGTGTCCGCTATACTATGTTAAGTTTACTCTCTCAGAACGTTTGACGCGAGAACCTCGACGCCGCATGCTCATATATTTCTACGCTGTGTGAAACGGAAATAAAAGACGCACTTGTAAAGTTTATCGAAGTCTAATTTTGATTCTTCGAAAGCACGCGGAAAACAGTCAAATCTTCGATACCAACAGTCAACAGTTTTTATCAGCAGCAATTGTCTGATCAACAACTCTGCTTGAAATTTAAGCTGGTTAAGACAACACGTTTGTGTTGCCTTATGTCACACCTGGTCTTCCCAAGTGAACAGGGATCACAGTCTGTACTTATGACAAAAGGTGTGAGTATCGAAAAAAAAAATGTATGAATTTTCTTCATCGGAAAAAAAGTTCATCAGAAAAAGCTCAGAGCAGAGCACGTATGTCACTGTTCACAAAACCTGGTTTCAGTATTATGTAACACACTATATATAGATGGGAACTAATTCTTTTAACTGTCTATTTTAGGCATCTGCAGTTTTTATTCACTTGAGCACTCGCCATTTTTCTACTCTCTCTCTCTACAACTGATACGTAGCGTTTTCTTCGTGTGGTCCCCAGTATTGATAGTTCAACTGTAGAATGATTTGATAGTTATAAAAAAAGTGGGTTTCTTGTTTGCATGAAACCAGTTGAGAGACAGAGAGCTCTGTGACCTGGGCATTGATTGTTTTGCCCCTATACAGAGCGAGGATGTTCATAATTGAATCACTGGTTGGAGATCCCGGACTTTCAAGGGTAGTGTTGCGTGACTGTGTCGCTTGCTGACACTCATCGATGCATGGGAATGCCCTGAAAAATTATCTTTTCATGTAATGGTTGGTTTTCCTCGCGACAAATCATCGCCCTGTCGTTTCACATTATATTATAAGGAACCATGATGCACTTTAGGAAGCAGTCACGAACTAAACCAAACCGATACAAAATACCCGCATTATTCAAAGGAATCGAATGTAAATGAGATAAATCATTCAGTATTCTTATTCGAACTCAGATAATGAGCAGCTTGCTGCAGCGAAATACAGTCTCGACTCTCGAGTGTCATTCCTCAAAAACTTGGGATGCACAATGAAATGAGATGGAGTTTCAGGCGATCAGGTCTTCAAAAGTTGTGAAATATTTTAACTTTTGTTACATGAGCGTCTTTCACATTCGTTAGCAACAAAGGAATGTTCCGAAAATCATCTGGGGTTGTCAGGCCAATTGATGACAAATAAAGTTAGAGAAAGGAACAGACGCAGTCACTCAGCCTTTAACGGCCGGATCCTCTTTAGCAGAGTCCCTTTAGAATCAGCAGCTTTATCCACACACGCATAAACCACAGAAGGATAAAAGGTACCCAGAGGTACAAACAATCGGGCTAGGACACAAGTATGTTTCCACAGTCAGGTAAACCCACAAGCTCTCAGACGTAACTCTCGAGATGTAATGTTCTTCTCCCGAAGCCCCAAAGGCTTCGGGTGCCAGCTTACGCTGCCGGAAATAACTGTCTTTGTTCTTGACCCGGTTTACCTCAATGCGGTAAACCGGGTGCCCTATCCGCTTCCGGGTTTTCGTGCAGGTGTTGCTGCGCGGTATACCTGAGCAAGGATGCTGCGCTTGGGTTGCCGCGTGGACGCGACCCCACAGGGGTTACCCGTGTTCAAGTAAAATTTTCTGAACTCTAGTACAGTATTATTTGACTTTTCGCAAATCATCGTCACAAGCTTTTCACTATTAATGTGGATGATTCAATTTTTCCTCGGTTTTCTTCCGTTCCATTGGAATTTAATTCAACTACGATGATGATCTTGATACAGTATTCTTAAACGTATTTTGGGCGATTCCTACTCATATATTTGGTACTTGGTTAGTTGGATGGCTTCAGGAAACTATTATGGTTTGAGGCACAGAAGCGCGGTTCTCTTGTGGGAAGCAATTGATTCGAAAATACGGTAGCGTTTAGCAGAGCGCTGTTAATTCAATAAAGCACACCCGCGAATGAATACAATGAACACGGAAAACCCTCTCTTTATACACGCTCGCAAACCACAGAAGAAGAAAAAAATCTTGATTTTCTTGGGATTCGATAATCCAGGGAAGAAAAACCAGGGCAAGGAAAGAAATGTTCCCTTGATTTCCCAGCAAACCCCACCTTATGGGACCCGTGAAATTTATTCCCCACACGCCGCTTCAACTAATTTCATCCCGGTCGCGAGGGAATGAAAGAATGAAGTTCTTGACGACTTCCTCCTCTGTCGGAAGTGAATTTCGGCGACAGAAAAGGAGAAGAAATGCGTATGAAACTATTCTCTGCGTGGTCGCAAAGCCGCAGTTCTGGCGATCCAAGCATAAAACGGAAATTTTTCAAATTTCACATGGACCTCTTCCATATACTGTACACTATCTACAACTAGAGCCTCTCAACTGCTCCTATCAATAATTTCCCTTGATAATATTGGCGCATTTTTCGATTTGCAAGCAAGGTCCTTTCTATGAGAGAAGTGGGCCATTGAAGTACAGTACTGAAGTGGGCAGTTGAAGTACAGTAGTGTGGCATATTTCCTCCAACTGCCATTGACAACCCGTCCTTGCAAAAGTTTCGATACATTTTCCAAGTTTCGCTGCTATTTTCCGGGCTGAGCCCAGATGAGGCAACCTTTCTGTGGGTCAGGAAGAGCGAGTTTCCGGCGGAAACCGCGGATGAGTCTCGCGTCCTTGTCACAATCGCGTCATAACTGACGTTGTGCCCGCCACACGTAGGACGAGCGCAATTACCCGCGACGGCTGTAATAAACCTCTTTGCTCGTTAGGCTCCCTTTTTCTGTGCCTCGATCTGGTTCCCTTCAAGAGCTGAGCTTCGCGCCTTCCTTTTTTTTTGTACTTTCTCCCCCCCCCCTCTTTTGTATTTTATGGAGCCTCTTGATCATCATTGTAGCTGCAGCGATGGTGCTAAATCACCCAAAAGCAGTTATGTTTCTTCGTGGTTTGTCAGTCAGCTCAACAGCAAACACGCTCTAAGCTGAAGGCCCTGAGATGCTTGGAGGCACACTTTTTTTTTCGTTGTCCTTGACATTTTGGCGAACGGAAACCAACGAAATTTGAAAATTGACTGCATCATATATTCTTTACATGGCATGGAATAAGCTATGCAACCACAATGTGATTTTTGCGATTCATTCAATTTGACACATATCATCCTTGAGTTGTACAGATGAGAAAAATCCTGAAGCAGACAAATTTCCATCATTTGTTATATTACCAAGGTTAGACAGTCTTATCGAATTACAAGGTGTTTGGTTTGATATACTTTGATGAGCACAGTATAATGGTTTATTACAACATACTTTTAGCATATAAAATAGTTCTTTGCATCAATGACGGATGATTTTTTTCTTGTAGCCCCCGAGGGATATCAATTACTGTAATTGGTTTCGGCACAGCACAAGTTTGGTGAAACAAAGGATTATGGATGTAAAAAAAGGGGATGCATCGGCTGTTGTAGATTTTAAAGTGAAAGCCACGAAGAGCTATATAGGAATTGCAAAAGAAAATGCATTGTTGATGCCATTGATGATGGTTCAGTATCACTACAAAAGTTTTCAAGATGGTCTCTAATAGTTAGAGACCAAACAAAAATGTATTTCGAATGGATCATTGGACAGGCATTTTACAAAGGTACAAGCAATTATTAGCAGTGATTGTCCAATCCTTACCTTGTTCAAAGTATTTCGAATTACTGTCAATTTTATTTTCAATTTTATGACTACAGCATAAAATATATGGGAGACTAAACTTCAAAATCATTCGCAACAAACTTCTGAGAAACATCTCAGGATTACAATTATTAGCCGTTTATGTTTAATGCTATAAACAACACAATTTTCGCGCAATGGAATTGCTGGATGATTGTGCGCATGCATATTCTCCCCTATTTCCTGAAGACGTTTACGAATACGTGACGTTTTGATCTGCAGTCAGCACAGAAAAGTCTCGAAGAATTTTCAAATCGAAAAAATTTTCCATTCACGGACACAAGTCATACACGCGGAATTTTCTTCACTCAAGGATTTTTGAAAATAAAAAATAAACATTATAGGTGATTCTATATGAAAATTGATCGGTACACTGCTTTAAGGTCGTCATGAGTCCCTGTTTTCATTTCATTAAATGATAACCCGGATTTTATATTATTTTTGAATGCGAAATACATTCAATTAAATCAAGATACAGTATTCTCACGAGTCACAACTCACGAGTGAGAATCTTAACTTCAATAAACTATGAACTGTTGTATTGAAAATGGGCGAGAACTGAATCAAAATGAGCTGGATCAACCGAGATAAAACAGAAACGTACACTTATAAGTGTTGCATATTAAGGTACGCAAGAAAGTACCCAATCCCATAGCAATACATCATACCTGACGCGACGGTATTCGGGCCGCATGAAGAGATGGCAGTCGCTGCTTGATCTTCTGAAAAGATTTTGAAACGTATAGATTCTTAGAAGAATAAAAAAGAAGAAACTGTAAATCGAAAGAATAAAGGCCATCTGGGCCATTCACGAGATTGGATTTATCCAACTGCCAAACTGAAGTCACTGTGCCTTTCCTGCGGAATGAATCACCCAGAGCTGAATTCAGTGCCCGTCGACTCAAGTACAAACCCAAGAGCTGGGCTCTTCCCGAGACACACCTTCATTCATCCAAGGCAAACTTGCTTGGATCCGCTCCAAGGATCCAAGAAACATCAAACTCCTCGCCCCTTAGGTTTTCTCCATGTTCTTCTGCGGGTGCTTCCCCGTGTTCAGTGCTGGAACAGTACAAAACCCAACTGGATGACTCACGGTTGATTCAGCCAAGGCCACCAATGAGGACGTCCAGCATAACAATTTAAAGCACTCCTGTAATTGTTCTACGTGCCATGTGAAAACCACTCCAGCAGATAAATAACCTGAATGCTATACACTTTTACAGTACAGGTGGTACCTTGAAATTTTACCTCTCACAATTTGACATTCCTGCAATTTGATGGTTCAATTTGCTGGGAGGTTGACTTGCAATTCAACACTGCCCACACAATTTGACCCACAGAGATGGGCAAAAATGTCAAATACAATGTAGACAAAATTGCATTTGATGTTCCTTCACAAATTGACCACTTCATAATTCAACCCTTTAGTCCAGCAATGGATTATGGTCAAATTGTGGGGCACCACCGTCATTTGAACAAAATCCAAGGGACCTGTGAAAAATTTTATTGTTGGAATGAAAAATCTCTTAGAATGAGATTCATGCTTCTGCGAGTATGTAGGACTGAAATCTTGTTAAATACAGTGATAGATGCTTTGAAGTGCAGGACATGAAAAACTGCACAAATTTTCAATTTATTTCCATGACATATTCGAAAATATTCAGAATTTAAATGTTTAAATTTGAATTTGAATTCAGAATTGAAGATAATACAATTGTGTTATTTCAAAAATTATCCATTTAGCAATTTTTTAAATATACAAAAATAAACAAAAATATACAAAGATACAAAGCATTGACAAAAACAGAAAGAAAATATGTGCCTATATAGGAAGAGCATATCTTCATTCAGAATGGTATGAGTCCTGAAATGTACAAATATCCTACCAAACATGTTTTTATTCTAGAAATTGCTGTTTTATACATTTCAAAATAAAGAAAACTTAATTTTGATTTGAGCTGCATACTTACTGCACTGCTAAATTTTCTTCAAAAAAAGGTTATGCATTTCTATTTGTTGAAGGTTTTTCAAGTACGCAAATTTTGGGTTTACTTCCCTGATTAAGCCAATTATTGGCAATTCCCGTGGCCCATTCCCACACAATCAAGGCAAAAATGCATTACTCTGAGATAATATAATACAATCACTTCATGATGAAAACCTTTCATGATGTTTTCTCTTTGAAGAAACTGTCAAGACCAGCAATTGCAAACTCATTATAGCAAGAGTTTTACTGACGGAATTTGCTGTACTCAATGCAGAACGCGATGCAGTACTGTACTATACTTTGTTTTGTATACTGTAACAGGATCTGCGATCATTCGTTCCCCTGCATGTGTGTGGGTCCCCTTTTGGAATATTTTGCGGAATTCGGTAGAGCTGTGATGGATGAAATGCGAGATTTTTGCTTCGGATTCCGAGTGGATTTTTCCTTAACCGGGACGCGCGCGATGCTTGATGATCCATGGCGGCTTTGTGTGCGGAATTGGGCGTCTGTCGACAAGGATAAATCGAGCGGGAAAACGTCCTGCTCTGTTTTCATTGTTCCGGTGTTTTCTGGCGAATATCTCAGGATTGCATACGAAAGAAAGACACCAGCCAAATCCCAAGTTTTATTGATCCTGACGTTGTCACGTGGATTCAACGGGCGCGGATTGAGAAGTCTCCTTTGAAAGAGTTCCTTCACCTTGTTTTGAAAAAAAAAATCGGCTAGAAGGATTTTTTTCAGAGGTACCGTAACCTTAGTTCCATGGAAAAAAGTGTATATGCTGTCGAAACCTTTCAAGTTTTGATGTCACTTCATTTCAGATATACCTAACAAAAACGTCGCCAAGAGATTTGAAGTTTTATCCGTGTTTTTTGATGTTTCATCAATGTTCCATCGATGATGCAGAAATGTATTTTAATCTCTCCCTGAAAATGAAGATGAAAAAATTCCAAACTAAGATTGAAGCAGGAATTATTCAAATTCCAGAAGTTAATTTGAAATTCACCCTCTTTTGTGAAAAAATTAATCTACTGCAATGTGTCTATACGGATAAATTTTGCGCACAAGGAAATTCACTAAATGACTAGAAAATCTTTAAAAATTCTTCCGTGTTGATGATGAAGTTATTCAATTCACAGATATTGTTATTTTCACAGGATTTTTCGAAATTCAGAAATGCATTAGCTTCGGAAAATGTTTTGCTCGTTTTTAACTACTGATTTTTGACCTCTTCAACTTTGTTAATTTCCTGTGAACATATTCACGAGTGAAAAATATGTTCAGCGTGTTCATGAGGTTTGAAAAAAAATATAAATGTTGGAATTCTTTAAATCCATGAACAGTACAATTCGGTATCAAAACACGTTTTATGACAATTTTTCGTTAAAGCAAGTTGTTCTGTGGTCCACGAATGTTTTCAACAGAAACACGAACTCTTATGAAAAAATTAATCTACGCTGCTTTTTTGGTAAAATTTCATTACAATGAAATTTTCCCTTGCTTTCAAAAGAATACGTCAAAAGAATCATTTCATCGTACAAAAAATGAGACAAATTCAACTTGTGCATCACCAAAAGTTAATCAGAGAAAAAATTTTTTTTGAAGATATAACGTGCATAACTAAAAAAAAATCAGCGTGATGCTGTCTGGAAATTTATTCAGGATCATTCAAAAATTTTCCGATACTTTTTTTTACCAGTACAGTACAGTACTGTATTTGAAAATGTAAAGCTTGGCATTTTCAAAATGGGAGATGTTCATGTGTTAATTTTCTCTGGAGCTTCATGAAATAGAGGTAGAAATGATGATGCCTTGAAAGTACATATGTGTAGCAGCAGAAGCCTTTCACAATCCTTGTTACCTATTTTCAGCAAAGTTTCATCCATAAATGTTTCAAAACCTTGAATGTTCATGCAACGAATTTTCAATTGTAACGAAGTATTCTTCAGATCCCTGAGATTTCTTCGTGCTGAATAATACACGAGCTATAAACCGATCTATTGGACGAAATTCAGGTAAAGAACATGATCCGAACGCAGTAACGAAGAATATTCATCGGGCAACCAGAGTAGAATTGGCTTCCAACGAGATTTCAGGGGTGAGAAAAAAAAAACACAGGGGCAATGTATTCCTTGCCTTTGTGCCGGTAAAAATAAATCGAAAATAAAAGAAGCTCCTTATAGAGGGGTTCGCAGAATAAATGATGAACGAAGAACCCATAAACGCTCATTGATCCCTTGACCTGGAAGAATTGATCTGTCTGGCTGTGTTTCCGCGTCATCAGTCAGCCCGTTAAGCCGATTCGCGGAGAAAATTGGTTTCTTCCTTGGTGCAGAAATTGAACTCATGACAGCGTACCGAAATCATTAACTCCGCCTGCTCCGGAATTCCGCTCACGAGGCGTGCGTACTTGGCTGCAAAATTCCTCCGATTGTGTGTATGTGGCACAGCAGAAATTCAACGTTCCGTGCCTCTAAGAAACTCTATTCTCGTGGGTTCCCCCTTTTTCATGTTTCAATGCGTTCTATTAGTGGTAAAAAAAGGCAACAAACGAAAAAGGAATCCCGCAAAATATCCATCACGTGCGTGGAGCGAATACAGCATTTCGAATCCGTGCCACAAAAAAAGGGGGAATCAATTTTTGAAGCAATTTCCTCGGCACCGACAACGAGTTGGGCTCCATCCACAACTGATGGTCTTTGAATTCTTCATGGACTGTCTTCTTTATTGAATGAAGACCGTGACCGCTAGTTGCATGAAAAGTCGTCTCTATATGTATTCCACGACGACGATTGTTTTGTTACTGTGGAGCACTGATTGCTTCAATTCCTATTGCGATTAACTATTTCGTGTTTTGGGCCTTGAGCGAGTGGAACGCGTGTCTGGCGTTTTTGATTATGCACTCCTCATCATATACTGTATAGCAAAAGTTGCGGTCCACGTTGTCAACTTGATTCTTCGGCAGGACTTCTTGGAAACAACGCAATAATAATGTACACTGAAATGAGTGCGTCGAAGTGATTATGGCGCACATTCATTTTCATTTGCCATATCTCCAACGTTTCACCCAGTTTATATAGACACTTGTTCATAGTGACATTTGAAAAAATAACTGGAAACATTGATTGATTGATGCACAATTTTATTTCCCACTTATTATCAGCATTCACAAATTTCTCAAATTTTTAATACATTCCCACCCAGCAAATAATTTGGACGTTTCAAAACGCCTTGCCAGCGGTATGCAATGCTGTTTTGGCATGAACGTTGCAAAAATGTCATCTTGGTCGCCACTTAACGGGTCGGCCCTGAACGTTGAGGCAGACATTAGCTAATGCACTCTAATACCGTTGGCCACGGGGTTCAAAACCGTTGATGCAGGGGCAGGTGGACGATTGCAGCCACTAAGGGAATGGCGTTGGCAAGGGTCTGGCAAAGCGTTGAGAAACGCCACTTGCAAGAAACATTGCTCAAACTGCAGTGGCATTCACCTAGAGTATATATTATGGACCTAAAAACAATTTGTACATTGCTGAATATTTAACCTTTGATGCTTCCATTGCTAAGATATGTAATACAACTGGAATGCTTGCAGAACACTTGAATGTTGGTGCCAATTTGATGCACTGTGTAATAACAATGTATGGGCAATGTTTAAACAATGTTGAAGCAAGGTACAAATGATGTTGAAACAATTTACAAACGATGATGAAACACTTGCAGAACACTTGAATGTTGGTGCCAATTTGATGCACTGTGTAATAACAATGTATGGGCAATGTTTAAACAATGTTGAAGCAAGGTACAAATGATGTTGAAACAATTTACAAACGATGATGAAACGATGATCAAACGATGATCAAACTACGTTGAAAGATGATCAAACGATGTTGAAAGATGATGAAACGATGATCAAACTACGTTGAAAGATGATCAAACGATGTTGAAAGATGATGAAACGATGATGAAACGATGATCAAACTACATTGAAAGATGATCAAACTATGATGAAATGATGATCAAACAATGATTAAAATGCTGATGACAGGACATCATGCAATATCCCAATTCAAAATGCATAAAAAAATTATTATTCATCAATACAACTTCTTTCCCATTCACACAAACCCAGACACACACATGCACACACACACACATACACACACACACACACACACATACACACACACAACCACACACAGATAAAGCAAGACAAGCATTTGCACATTCAACACAAGGAAAATTTTCCAACCCTCCGCGGATTCGAACCGCAACCCCACAACTAGGAGCGCGCGGCTTTACCAACTGTGCCAACAACGCAGCATGTCTCTACGTTCTGTGCTCTAGGGTAATATACTACATTTGCCTGAATAATTGCCCTCCATTATTTTCAACAGATGGCCCTGCAAATATAATCAAGAAAGGAATGTTCTGGAAAGAAAGAGAATACTGAAGTGAATGCTGCTGTCCTTCAGGTTGATTTTGTTGAGAAATTCATACAAGAAAAAGAAATTAATAAAATGCTGTTCAAACAATGTTCAAACAGTGTTCAAATGATGTTCAATGATGTTCAAATGATGTTCAAACAATGATCAAATAATGTTAAAGCAATGTTCAACTGATGATGAAGTGATGTTGAACACATGATGTTTGAAGAATTTTCAGATGGTGCATATAAATAGCAGAATACTCTAAAACCAATTTTATTAAATGATGTTTAAAACATTTATGTGAAACGGGAAAATCAGATTGAATACAGTATATATCAAATTTTTTCTATTGTTCACAACATCATATATTTGTGATTTTATAATGCACTCACAAGCTATGTCCAATGTAAATAGGTATGCTACTTATACTAAATGAGGTATTTCCATATTCATTCAGAAAATGAAGAGCTGGAATATTTTTGTGGTAAAAAAGGAGTTCATGAATTTATTTTCTATGATTAAAACCTCACCTCCATTTCAATCATTCAAGAATCACAGCTTCATCTGCCTTGATGTAATAGTTGTAGTAATATTTTTTCTTAAAAACTATTCTGCTACTGATGAATGAAAAATTTCAGCAAAGTTCAATGTTAATTTGCTGTAACAAATTCAAAACCAAACTTATTCCAACAGCTGGATCCAGCTCCAAAAAAGTGTTATATACTGTTAAAAAATAAAGCAATGATGAAAAATTCCCCCAAAGTTTGAAGATCTATAAAAAGTTCACTAATTAAGATAGAAGGGTCTTTAAAAAAAGCAAAATGTTCCCCAAAACAAGGGCAATCCATATGTTTCCTTAAACTAAACGATGAACGCGCGATGAACGCGCGATGAACGCGCGATGAACGCGCGATGAACGTGCGATGAACCCTCAATGATCAAGCAATGTTCAAGTGAACATCGCTTGATCATCGCGCGTTCATCGTTTAGTTCAAGGAGACATGTGGATTGCCCTTGTTTTGGGGAACATTTTGATTTTTTTAAAGACCCTCCTATCTCAATTACCAAACTTTTTACAGATCTTCAAAGTTTGGGGGAAATTTCACTCAGTGCTTTATTTTGTAATGGTTTTTAACAATTCTTCAAAGCTGAAACAGCTAGAACTTCAATTTTTGATTGAATATCACTGTGAACATCATGTTTTGCTGTGATGATCTTATTGTGCACATAACCCATCAATTCATTTAAGTCATTACAATTTTGGCAAAATCTATAGAAATTATGTCAAAAATATTGAACACCTTACAATATATATTTGTCTACATATTTGCCTTCCCATTGTGTCACTTGCACAAGTATTTCCTATAAAATATACAGAAAATAATTTATGACAAATGATGATGAAACGATGATGATTTGCTGATGAAACAATGATGATTTGCTGATGAAACAGTGATAAACGATGATGAAACGATGTTCATTTGCTGAAGAAACGATGTTCATTTGCTGAAGAAACGATGTTCATTTGCTGTTGAAGCAATGATGATTTGCTGATGAAACTGTGATATGCAATGATGAAGCAATGTTCAACTGACGTCATTGGGTGAAACATATGTTATTTTATGCTGTATTTTATGAAGTATTTATTATGTATTTTGAACTGAGAAAATCACATTAAATGCAGCATAAAATTGAATATTTTTCTAATTAAATATATTCCTTCAGCATTATACTTTTGCTGATTTATTCTCATTTATTTCAATCATTCTAAAATTTCAAATGAAATCCCCTTATTTATTTTGCTTCAGCATAATCACTTCCCTTCCCATTGTCAACGCATTCCCAATGCAATCACCAACGCAAATGCAAATGGCACCCGTTGTCAATGCATTCAGAAGGGATTCTGCAATGCCACTGAAAACGGCCTCTCCCCGATTTTCTAAATCACAATTTGAATATGCGTTGCCAATGTGCTGCCAATGCCACTTACAAATCGTCATTTTTTCACAACGTTGGGAGAATGCCATTGACAGCGCCTTATCATTGTGTTCCCCCAACGCCAATAAAGAGAAGGGCGTTGGAGGCAATCAGCCCCGATGAGACAATGGTGCTGCAACGGCGTTGCCAATGCCAATGTCAAAACATTCCCCAGCCCAACGCCCCCATTCTTTGCTGGGTCTAAAAATTCCAAGTGAAAAAATCTCCAGCAGAAGCGGATATTTCGCTGATTTTTCTATCATAAAAAAACATTGACACTCCATCTGGGAAAGTATTTTCCTAGTGTCCATCAACGACCGCGAATTCAAAGGGTAAATCTAAAATTATGCACAAAAAAAACCTTTGCCCAACGCAATTTCAGTGATACAAATATTATTCAAGAGACCTACGTTATTTTTTATTGTAGGATTGTACGTGGGTGTTTCATTTTGAAAATTACAATAAATACTCACTGATCCCACTTTCAAAATAATACAGTAATAGCAAAGAAAACGTGACAAATTTCGAATCGGAAAAACGTGGATCACACAAGGCCATCGGTCTTCAGGTCATTTTCGCCAGGTTCTTCCTGTGCTTTTCTCTGGGTCGGTTTTTCCTTATGCTGGGTGCTGTTTTTTTTTTTTTCTTGCACTTGTCGACAGAAGGAGGTGATGGCCATTGAGCAGCTGTCATCATTTGTCACGGCATCATTGTGCTCGACGCCCTCAGGAGGAAAAATTTCAATACGATCGTTCATCTTTGTTTGCGGTCGAGGCAACCCTCTGATTTCGCCCAAGTTTGTGCATGGGTAAGAATCCCCTGAAGCTGCGAAAAGCAGTTTTTTTCCCTGTTGCAGCTGCTCAGTTCTGCTCCCACGATCCTGACAATGGTGGTATAGTCAACTTTGTAAGGAATATTACGGCTATATGGAAGAAAAATTCAAAGCTGTCAACATTTTTCCCTTCATTGCCTACGAAAAATAGTCAAGGCTAAATATTTCCTCCGTAAAATAAATCAAGGCCGTTCGCGATTATTTAAAAGGAAAGAGCTCGAATTTTTCCTTTCCGCCAGAAACATTTAGAATTTAGAATTTTGTAGGTGCGAGGCTCGGACCCTCGTTTAAATTCAACGACCATAATTTTTCCCATAAAATTTGCGTACTTCAGCACGTGTTGACGCGAGAAAGCCTTGCTGGGAGCAATAAGCACATAATTTTTCTAACTTTTGTCCCGAAGGTTATAAGCTTCGATTCGCGTGGCAGCGTTTGAGATTTTCTTCGCGAAAAAAAAACATTTTTAAATATCAGGAGCATAATTTCAACCAAATTCTGACCACTTGAGCTGTTCTCGATTTTTCGAAATGTCGACAGTAGCATATTCAATGCATTGGAGTATCTGAAAAGTGTCAAGTTACAGCTCAAATTACAAGTGAAATGCCCGCGAGAAATGTAAAAAATCTTTGAAATCATTGAAACAATTCTATGGAAAAATCGAAAGATTTGCCGATATGAAACCTTTTTTCCTATAGTTTGCCCATAATGCAAGACGTACGAGTATGTTTCATCGAAATTTGGCAGATTCCGCAAAAGTCATTGAACAGAATTAGCATTATTGGGTCAATGATGAACGTCAAATCAGCAATAAATGATACCATTTCTGATTTTCAGCCTTGTATTCACCAAGCAATCCAAAGAGATTGGATAGGTTTAAATAATATTTATACTAATTGAAGATTTAACGAGTTGAGATTATAAAAATACCAGAGGTACTGCTGTATTTCTGGATAGCTGAGTACAGAACTATATATTCATTAGCCACGGGCAAGAATGCGTTGGCACACCAAAGGGAAAAAAAATTAAATTGGCTTCTGTACTGTACAGTACCAGTACAATCGAAACGACAGTTGAAATCCCCAGGTAACACATTTACGATGTCGTGAATAAAATCAATTGCCAGCATGATTTATCGATGGTATTCTGCCACTGATGATGAAATCATTTAAAGTTATCTACTCATTGCACTCGTGATTCTTGAATGAGTACTTTGGATTTTGAAGAACATTTATTCGAACAGCAAGAGAGCGTATCGGCGCAAATTCCGGTAGCATGTCGCAAACAAATTTTTTGGTTGGCATCATTTAACCCTCAGAGGCCATATTTTTTCCATAAAGTGAATATGGGGTAAATAATTTTTCAGCGCTGACTAAAATTTACCGAAAAAGCTGATATCACCATATATGAAGACCTCACCGTTTTGCAGAATAATCACAATTAAGCGCATCGATTTTAAAAATTTTTATGAAATTCTGTAACAGGAGAATATTAGGGATCCGGTTTGAAATAATGCTTCGGATTATCCTACTCAGGTTTTCTTGATTTGTCATGATGAAAGCAACCCAATAAAAATCAACAGACGAGATGCATGCATAAATCACCATTTATTAAAAGTCATCCGAAATACCATACACTAGGTTTGTTTAAATGAGTCCCTTCTCTCAAAAATGATGGTGTATTTAAAGAATCGGAGGAGACGATAACGCGGTTTAAATTAATAATTCCTCATCACTTGCGTTTCATTGCATGTTTTCTCACAGATCGATTTTTTTTACTTATAGCCATGAAAAAGATACAATGAAAAGATATTATGCGAAAACAAGGATGCGAAAACGTTGATATAATAAAAAAATTTTCATTTTTATTGAGTACTCTTTTCTTTTACCTCAAAAGTACTTCCTTTTCAAAATATTTATACTGTATGATCATCCATTCTCCTCTTGTAGTAACTGTTTGTCTCCTTCGACATCTTGATTTCAAATAAGCAAGCTCGATTGGCTAATTTCTTCTGCTGAGTGAAACTAGTGTTTTAAGCTTTTCTTGGCAAAATGTCCTCCTGCCACCTGCTTGATTGTTGCATAACTTTGGCTATAAAAGAATGCAACAGATCAGTTTTTCTCTCCCGCAGTACGGCCCCTTCAAAAAAAAAAAGTGACTGTCCCGGTAAATGCAAGAAGTGCAGGCACTGGGCCTCGGGGGATATGCGTTTTCATGCTTCTCATCGGCTGACCTTGCACGCGAGAAAAGCGGTCAATCAACAGGCGTTCGTTTTCGTTCATTCAAATCCCGTCTGCGTCGCTGGGGTTTCCTCGGTCGCGGTGGGCGCGGTAGCCTCCCCCGCGGCGACGTTTGGGAAAACGAACCGGCCTCTAATTCTTTTTCTTCTTTCGCTTGCTATAAATTTTCCTTTTCATCCATCCATCCATCCATCGTTCTTCCTGTCCTTCCACTTCCTTCCTGCCGTGAGAAAAATAAATAGGTTATTAGCATGAGAAGGAAAAAGGAAAGCCGGGAGCGGCCGCGTCTAATATTTCTCGGCTTTCCGAACCAACGTTTCTTACTTCCGTTAGCATTGAACTCTCTGCGAGCACGTGAGTCATTTTCTCCATGGGTCTCGTCGTCGGGCTTCTCAATCGCTTTCATTAAGGGAACTCATTGACAAAATGGGGAATACACAAGTGCTCCTTATCATGGATCGTTTCGCGTAAGGGATTTTCTTTTCACGGAGGAAGCCCATCAATGACCAACCAGATTTCTCTCTCGTGGATCCTGCTTTGCATGATAGAAAGCCCGTATGATAAACGGGAATAAGGGATTAGCATTCAAGAAATTGAAGCTGCATGTGGGAAATGTGGTTGCGTACCAGCATCATTTTGAAAGGGAAAAGCAGTTTTATTCATCCAGCTAATTTATCAGTGAATTAGATTGTCTCCCATGGTTAAACGAGCAGCAAAAATCAATGAGAGAAATTCTTCTCGAATTACGTTTCTAAGGAAAGCCAGATTTATTAACACAAAGTCTATGTCGGGTTCAAACGAAAATAGTTCTTCTCTTATCAGGTCAAGGCACATCGAATTACTGTAGTCTCTATCGCGCGGATTTCCCATAGTAATCATTACTTTTGATTGCTGGGAAATACTCTTTTAATTAAGATTTCATGGAATGTGTCTCCAGTATAAAGTTCATAATGGTAGTGTTGCCTTTTTCGTGAATGCAAAAAAAAAGTACGGTCTCGCCATAATGTTTCTAAATGAAAAAAAAAATTAATATTTTTTTCAACATCACGATTACCATTCGCTAAGTGATTTCGAGGTTCTCGTGGAATGCTGAACACACTTTACGATTTTTAAATTGCCTCTCAGTCAAAGAAAGGAGAATTTTAAAATCAAATTTAATTTAATATTGCATGATTTCACAATCCGATTTAAATTTTTTATGGGCAAGGAGTTTGATTTTTTATCAAGTTTTGCAACTGCTTTAATAACTTCAAGCCACAGGAAATTGTAATAAGATTGCTTTGTGAAAATTGATCTAGAAATTGATGTTTGCCCATCGCCTGTTTGGCTTTAGACTGATCAACAATTTTTGAAGCCTGCATCATCCAAACTCAATGGGATTAGGTTCATCACCTATGGCACCTCAATAAAGTAATGAGGTGCAATATATCATATAAATATGAACTTGGAGTTTAGTTTAACAGTGGTGATCTCGAAACAAAGGGGCACAAAAGAACAATGAGGTATATGACACACTTACTTGTGTCTTTGAACCAGAGATCAAGGCAGAAGCCAGTGGAGAAAAAATTGAAAAAAGCCAGGTACAATTGTTTTACGAAATATACTTTTCCTTCATTTTAAAACTTGAATCGTTTGTAACTAAGTACTTCATCGTTTTAAGAGCCTTGTAGTTTCATACGAACCTTTTCACGTCAAAACGGATCCGTGAAAGACTGGTATTAATCCAGAAAAAGAAGAGCAAAAAGCAATTCAACATAATTATGTGCGTGGAACGAATCTTATTCAATAAATTTCCCAAACTAAACATTTTAAGAACATAAACGAAACGAAAAAATAATCATTGAAAAATAATTTGTCTTTGTTTGTATGCTTTCTTTCTTGTTCCTCATTATATATATCTCGAACACTTTCTCCGACTTGATTTTCGTTCATTCGCTTTTTCTCCTCCTAGCTGACACGTGTTATCCATTTTTCGATTGTACCTTGGATAATCCAAGCATGAAACCCAGGAATTCCCACACCACATGCGAATCCCGTGGTCGGTACTGCATGGACAAATAAAATTCAATAAAGTAATAAAAGAATAGCACGCGAGAGAGAAAATAATTTTTCCCTCATTCATAATCTTCGCCTATACGTTTATCATTCCTGATGATGTTCAGAATTCATACTGATGCTGCATGAAATATAGAAAACATCAATAAGGGAAGCACGTAAACAAAAATCGAAAGTGATGAAATTTCCAATTGCAATAAACGGACATGCAGAAAATCACCCGCGTTGGAATTGATTCGTTTCTACTTCGGTGATTATGCAATAAGAGCATGAAGTTTGTGTGAAGACCTCGGTTCAGATGCTTACCATTTTTTTATAGCACAATTTATGTCTATTGTTTCTAGGAGGTGGCCATTTACGCAAGAAAACAAAACACCTTGCAGAAATGAAAATAATTTCATCCGGTGAAATGCTATCTCTTGACTTTCTCCCTGCTGATTATACTTTTTGTCCAAGAACTCTTTTTCTGATTCGGAAACAAAATGTTCGATTTAGGAAACGGACTTTTTGAAAGACTTGTTTGAGAATCATGAATCTTACCTGTATTTTAATCATCATCTTGGAAATATATAAACCATAAACATGAAGGTAAAGGAACATTCGCATCTAAATATTCTGAGTTGAGCGAGCGGAACGAAATTGAATCGTGCTTCAGAGAATTTGCTGTATGCTTGAATACTATTGAAATGAATTGTTTAACTACGCTTCCCAAAATGCAATTGTCTTCTGTAATTGTGCGCATCGTAGAACCTATTTAAAATTTAACTCCATCATTAAATCATCACGTGGCGAACTTGACATCGAATATTCGATTTCTCCAGAAAATCGTTAACTGCATCGCGGGCGAAGATTGACTAATTGCATGATTTCGAAGCGTCCATGGGACAAAAGTTTTGGGAAATCTCGCCTTTCCTTTTCGCACGAACTGAAATTCTCTAGTATGTATAGAAGAAATTTAAAATTTTCAAGGTCTCGTGAACACCTATGGGAGACGGAAGATCCCGCGGTTTTTCAACAGATGTTTAGACTTCAAATCACACCTTATAGGATACCACGCGCAGGAAGCCTAAGGGAAAAATCTCCGTGGGATACAAAGCTGAACCAGATACCGGGCAGGAAAAGAAATGACCTGATGTAATGTCTCTCCATTACACCCAACCCTCGGGGGCTTTTGTGCACGTAACAAGCAAGGTTACCATAAAATTTTTTTGTTCAGGCGAAAATTCCCGAATCTGTGTTGGCCAACACGCTTCTGATATGCTCGTGTTTACGCGGATGCGAACCGATTTGTGTGGGGTTTCTTCAAATTTACGTTAGGCTGGGTGATTTATATTTATTGAACATTGATGGGAATCACGTCTCTCGAGAACTGTATATTTTGCTCAGCCATAACATGTCATGCCTCCCGCTGTTACAGTGCAGGCTTTCCCGCGAAAATATTCATGACTTTTTAAAAACTCGCCTTATTATCTCGTTCGATCGACGTTGAGATAAGTTATTAACCCATTTAACCTTGAAATTATTATTAGGTGCGTCTAATTTTTGACGGCAGTTCGAATTCGATAAGATTTTAAAATCTGCATTCAGAGCAATTTCAAAAAATGCTATATTCAAATTTTCAAAAACGTCTGACAAACAATAGAACAAAATCCATTTGAAAATGTAGATATATAGGTTATTAACCCATTTAACATTGCAATTATTTTAGGTGCGTCTAACTTTTGACGGCATTTCGAATTCGGTAAGGTTTTAAAATCTGCATTCAGAGCAATTGCTTCAAAACACTTCTATACATAAATATTTGAAAACGTCTGACGAACAATGGAGCAAATAAAATCCATTCCAAAATGTGTTTGCCTCTTTTTTCAAGTAATTAGCCAGAAAACTGTAAACACTATCTCATCCTGAAGCTGGGATATCAATATTAATGCTGCAAATGTCTCAAGAAAAAAAGTCTTGTCATGATCAGGAATGTTTTTTTTTACAGCAGAATCTCATTGCAATGAATCGCGTCACAACGAATAATATATCGATTACAATAATGTAGTCGTTTTCAGGCCCCTGATCAATACCCACAACTTGAAAACAGTTTCTTTTGACAATTTTTTCTTATCACAAAGCTAATTTACTGGTCCCAATGGTTTCGTTGGAACGAGATTTCACTGAATTTGTTGCCATGAATGCCCAAATTTTACTTCGATAACCTCGAGCAGAAAATGGAAGTTTAAAACGGAAGACCGGAATAAAAAGAATAATATAGCTTCTAATTAATCAGCAGAAAACGCAAATTCAATTTCAAAATTGAGTGTTCGTTGAAATCAATTTTTCATTGGACAGAGCAGAACGAAATGAACGATGCAAATCAGAAGCAGTGACGAGTCAACAATAGGACCGTTTAAAAAAAATCAGGACAAAATTTAAAACAAATGATTTTACTAGGCAAGTAATTTTAAGGGGAATCTTGGTGGTTAAAACTGCATCTACGCATTTATTGATCATGACATCATACCTTTAAACAAGAATTGAAAAAGTTATAGCGGAGAGAAATTTTTCGAAGCACGAGTGACACCTAGAGCTTAACTCAAGCGGCAAACGTTCGCGACTTCCATTATTTTTATCAGCAAATCACCCTCTTAGTTAAAATTTTTTACGAGATATGGCCCCACTCGATTATGCTCAGAAAATTGCCTCCAAAAACTACAGTACTGCTGTACTCCAAATTCAGAAAACAAACAATATGAAAATGAAGTGGGTAGGGAGCATTTCGCTATTTTTTTCACGGGTGTACACATCGGCGATCATGCCACGGAATATTTATGCGTGAAGACATAAAACCAGGCAAAATCGTTTAAAAGTTCCGATTGTAAAAGGGTAATTCAAAATGTTTTAAAGCCTGTACAGCTCTACGGTAAGAATTTTGGGATTACCTCTCATTCTCATCCGATTTTCCTTACCATTTGTCTTATCCTGTACTGTAGTACGTTATCCGTACAAAGTTAAATTGAGTATGCATGTCATTGCTAGAAAATTGTGTACCATTTCATCGAAGAAATTTCATGTAATTTCAGTTGTTCACGCGGGTCTCGCTTTTTCTAAAGTGTGTAAATGTTTTTGATTTTTTGATTTATGCCCTTCAAATAGTAAGTATTTGTCAAATTCCCGACGAAAATATTGAATTAAAATGTTGAGAATATTTCTCTGCTTTTCGAACGCGCCAAGATGGCTGAAAACATGGAAAAATTCTTAACGATGCAATAAAATTGATCGCGAGTTAAAAAGAATGCAATTGAATCTTGAAACAAAAACTGAAGGCTGCCTTTTCATTTGACTTCTCAAGAATGAATATTGCGTCCATTCCAGCGGGAATGCTCATATATTCTCAGAAACTACGTCAAGAAATAATAAAAACAAAGCCAAATTATGGTACGCAATAGCTGAAAGAGTTTCCAAATACTTTCCAAGATTTGTTCGTCTCTGATGCACCAAGATTATTAGGACTGCCCTCAGGGCACATTTTGCAATATAATTTCTCGAAGCATGAGGCAGGTTCCTTAAAAGGCGAAGTTGCGGCAGGATCCTGGTAAACTGATAGCTGAAAATAAGTGACGCGAGAAATTATTTTTTTCTTTTTCTTTCATTTTCACCACAGGCAGACATGACGTCGCCGTTTACATCATTACATATTCATCGGACGCATTTCTTCCGAAAGCTGAGTGACTTCACGGTCAACGATGAATTTTATAGCCTTGTAAAAAAGAGTCATGGAATGGCAAGCATCTTCAATAAATTGGCAGTTTCGTCGTTTGTCTGTTCATGATTCGCGATCATGAATTCATAGCTCATGCGTGAAATGACTGCATGCAGGGAGGAACAGAAGAATGATGGATTGCCTCAAGAAGACTCCATGACAGATAATTTTTTATAAATTCTCGCGTTTATTCAATTATATAGGGTGCGTTGAAGTAGGACAGGGAATCTTGATTATGCTGCAATTTGCATTTGCTCTCGCCGTTTTATTTATATTTAATTTTAATATTAGACAACCTGCTATTTAAAAAAAGAAATTCGAAGTGTTATACTTGCCTTTGAAAATGTATAAAAACTTCAAAACTGAGAAAATTCCTGCACGATCCTGTCATTATCTCCAATAAGTAAAGCAGGCTGCGAATTTTGTTCTTATTTAGGTATTTAAAAAAAATTGTCATCCTCATTTCACCAATGAAAATAGATTAAAAATCAGAATATCGTTCTGAAGAGAAATCGAAGAAGATTGATTTGGAATGAAGAATTCAACGCAAAATTACAGTTTACGCCCCTTCAAAGGTTTTTTTTCATTTAAATTCGGCACTTCTTCCACCCCGCAAAGAAAAACGAAAGGTTCTGGTTGAACGCTGAGGAGCAGAAAAAAATTTATTAGATTTAGGTTTCGCAAATAATTTCGAAAAAGGCTTTTTCGAATTTTTCTAGCGAGTACCAATTTTCAAGGCATAAAAGTACCGTGTTTAGTGTACCACATTCTACTCAGCAGCAAGTACCTCGTCATGAGAAAATATGTTTTTTGAATTTGCCATGCTTCAAGTCACACGTTTTCTGATCAAGGGTTCTTTAGAATACAGTATCACTAATTCTGTCTCCACAATATTTTTTTTTATTGACCCAAAAGCACCGAGTACATGACAACCACGATCATCCTGGATGATGATGTGTATAATGCTCTTATTTACCCCTAATGGTACGCATGCCATCGTTCGAAAAGCCCTAGTTGAATCATAAAACGGAATCGCAACCACAAGTTTAACATGATGATGTCACACCCCGATGGGTCGGAAAAATAAAATGTGACCCCGGTTGCAGGCTCAATTACTCCTTGTCTGCTTTGCGAGCCAGTCGCTAGACATAATCCAACTCCCACGTGAACCCGAAGCCCTCTTCAAAGTCCCATTTGTTTTGAGTAGTTTCGGTCAGCGATAAGCGATTATGTCATCATCTAGCAGTCAAGGCTGCTGAGTTGCTAAGATTTCCTCTGGCACGTTTCTAATGATTCAATGTCAGTGCGTACGGTGGCAACCCTTTTTTGTTCCTGACACGAAAAACGCAGTTCATTCTACCGAGGGATGAAGCATTTATTTACTCATGATTGATAGTCTGCAGCTGTAACAATTTTTAATCTCAAATCTCCCATCATAAATCAAATGAATAAAAAATTATCAGTGCAACATGAAAGTTAAGAAATGAAAAACAAATTTACAAGTACCCACTGCTTGGCGAAATTTTATCATCATTCCGAGCATTAAAAAAAACTGCAGAAACCGGGACTCTTCGAATTTGTTGATTTGGCGAATACTGAATGGAAATATAATTTTGCAGCTCATCCGTACCAGCTTCAAATGCATTTTCCCTGACTAATTATACTTCGATCTTTATAATCAACAAAATGATTGTTTTACACTTTTTTGAGACTAAAATAAAAAAATAACTGATGAAACATTTGCTTACGCGTGATTGATCGTATCTGTAGCTATAAAAATGTTTAAATTCGTCGCGTCATCCATTAATCTATACATAATTTTTGTCGTGCAGCTACATAAAAATCAAGGAAAAACAAAGAAGTCACAAATTTTCACTGGTGATGAGCAAAATATTACCGTCAATTCCGAGCATCAAAGAACGATTATAGAAAGCAGAGCTTTTAGAAATTATTTGCGAATATAAGAATATTGGATGAAAATTTAATTTTGAAGCTCTATCATCGACGCAATGTGGCCTTCCATTGCATTTTCCCTTAACTAATTACACTTCCGTCAATATAATCATCAACCCGATTCTTTTCGGTGTTTTTTGAAAACCGAAGCGTTTTTAATCCTCGGATACCAATAACTCACGTATAACTCTATTACATGAAAACAGATCACGTTTTTCTGGGGATATTTATGAAAATTTATGAAAAAAAAGGATCCTGCAATTTTCACGGCAACCATTTCAACGCATGCTTACGGAGAAAATCTCCAGCATCAGCTTCCATGCTGGGTGAAAAACTGGTGCAGTCCGTTTGAAAGGCTCCCGACATTAACATAGCATTCTACTTATGCCCCAATGAGTTTAGGGTTTCAAGGCTGCCCGCGATAATAGGCACTGATTGTTGTAGTACTCATTGATATTCAGTGATAGGCTCTTTCCCAATAAGCGCAAGATTTCTTCTGGGTGAGTTTTTCTTGTGTATCTACTCTGCTGCTAAGCGGTCGAAATGTTGAAATGATTTCTTCGACAGTTTTGCTTTCTTGGGCTATCCTCATGTGATCACCTTTTCGTGAATTTTTTTTTAATAAAAAACGAATTTGTGTTCAAGAAAACTGTCTACTATCGAAGAAAGAGGTTCAAAAGTACTGTTTGAAAATGAATATACGGCTTTTTGGAATGGATGTCCTATTCAAGATATTCATGAATAATATACAGTTCTAATTATGTGACCAGAATGTAATTTCACAGATTTTCAAAGGATCAGGCAAATTTCAGCAGTGAAAACTCCCTAATAATGGATGAATTTTTCGGTATCCCTTAAAATGTGACTCGAAAATATTTAAAAATTTATCTACAGTATTTTCAATGCACTGTGTATAGCAGTATGTATTTATGCTGTATGAGGCCAAGCAATTTTATTTTTTCACACGCTACAACTCAATTTTGTGCTTTTATTGAGTCTTGTAAATTATAGAAATGTTACAGTCGCCTCCAGTATAGAGTTCCTCAACAAGAAAGCTTGCATCATGTGAGAAAAGTCCTGATCGCTTGTATTTAAAAGCTATAAAGTTTCAATCTTTTAACAGCAAATTATTTTTCCATTATTTTGCAATAACTTTTTTTTCTCACATGCTGAGATACAGTATTTTAAGTTCATCGAAAATTACAAAAACTCTAGCTGAGCTGAGAAACTCAGAAAATGTTTCCAGGAGACCAAATGAGCTAATTATTATTTTGTTTCTTCATCAGACCCCGAAGCTTGATTTCATGAATGGAAGCCAAAGAAATTTCAAAATTCTGCAAAATCAATCTGAATTTTTTTTTTTTCAGAATCATGAGTTCAGCTGTTGTTGCCCATAACCGGCATGCATGGAATTCTTAGAAGAATTCCAATTTCGGTCTGTTGACAGCTTCAGAACCTTCATACTGCTGCATTAACCGAAAACAAGAAAGAAAATCCCGTTTTGTTTTTGGCAGTACACACACTGATTTATTTCACTCAGCCATGTAACAGCAAAATTGAAAATGTCTGCTTCAAACCCCCGGATCCCGACGAATGAAGTCAAACCGGTAAACAAACTTCCCCCTCCGTCTTCATGCTATAAATAAGCCATAAATTACTACCAAAAGTATACTTGTATAAATACTTGATCCTGCGAAAAAATCACGTGTCTAAAGATGCTTTAGACATAATTTCAGTGGCAAGGGTCCGTCAACAAAACGTATATATGGCGAATTCTAGCTTCTAGTATGCCGGTGCCGGGTAAGCTGGGGCCTTGTAGGCCGGCTTGTAGGACGGGGCTTCATAGGACTTCTTCTCATAAGAAGGGGCCTCGTAGGACTTCTTTTCGTAAGAAGGAGCCTCGTAGGACTTCTTTTCGTAAGAAGGAGCTTCGTAGGACTTCTTTTCGTAAGAAGGAGCCTCGTAGGACTTCTTTTCGTAGGACGGGGCTTCATAGGACTTCTTTTCGTAGGACGGGGCATCGTAGGCCTTCTGTTCGTAGCTGGCCGGGGCCTTGTATGGGGCGGGCTTGTAGGTCTCGGATTTGTAGGACGGGGCGGACTTGTATTCAGTGTCGTATTTGGCCTCGCCGGAGTAGGTGACCTCAGCCACGTAGCCGGAGTACCCGTCGACGTAGTACTTGACGTACTGGGTGCGACCATCGGGCAAGAGGACGTAGTAGGAGCCTTCGGTCTTGTCGCCATCGCGGTTTTCGCTGTGGCCGAAGTTGTTGTAGCTGGCATCGTCCTTCACGGACCAGTCGAAGTTGTACTTGGCTGGGTACTTGGGTGAAGAACACACGTGAGAGAGACAATTAAATTTCAGCCAAATCCAGTGTTTGTCATCAGACGACGACAAAAGAAAAGGGATAAATAAATTTCGAAACAAGTTTTTTTTCCCGAATGAGAAAATATAAAAGATTAAGAAAGATTTCCTAGGTTTTAGGTCCCGCTGATTATGGGATGTTTTCTGCAATATTTCAATCATTTCAACTCAACATTTTTTTTTTTGAAGCAGCACACGACGCTCATTTTCAATTTCTAGTGAGCTGGGTTTAAAGAAAATTTCATAGCTATTCTAAATTGAAGACAACTTTAGTGGAAAAAAAAGAAAAACGTGGGAAGCACCGATGCGTTTTTTCATAGCACTTGATTTGGGTGTGGGTGTGAATAAGGTACTGTACCAACAATGTTGAATGCTCATGTGGTTTTCTGACGCAATCAATGTGCCATATATTTTTTTTAATTCACCTTAAGTACAGGATTATCATAATTCTGCGAGTTTCTTGACTCATATATTTTAAAGGAAGACTCCTATAGGTCGATTGAAACTCGTATATGAACGATCACGAAGGGCTAAAGAATATTCCTCGCCATTCACCCAGTTTTCTTTCAATTCAAATTTATTTAAAACTACAGAGGGAAATTCGCATGCGTGAAAGTTTCAAGTACAGGCGAAAAATAATTTAGGAGAGCTCGAAAAACTAATTTCAAACATTTTGAACATTAAAATTCTGCTTTGCTTCTTGGCGTTACAGGAGAAATGCGAAGAAATACTTGAACAAAAAAAAGTATACTGGCGCATGTAAGATGCTGCTTTAAAGGAGCATTTCCCCTTTAAATTCAAGATATATCAAACTGTTATGATTAACATGCTTTTGAAAGAATTCGCGGAATAGCATAGGAAATCGCCGCGACAAAATTATGCGCTTTTCTTTGTTTACAACGATGCAAACAAGATTTAAAATTTTGTTTGAGAAAGAAAGTATGCTGTTTTGGAGCTAGATTCTGAAGAAATACTTCATGAGCATAAAATGTGAGCCTCAGCATGGCCACAATTTGATGGAAAGCTCGAAGACTGTGTAAAAATTTGGCATGTACCTTATAGTTGAACTTCTCGTTTTAAAATTATTGCTCCATGTCGACCGGCGATATTTCACGATATTCTTTTGGAAAACCCGTCTAAATAGTGCCTGTTTTAGTAATTTTTTTTGGAAGACTTTTATTAAGCGCTTATTTTGAGCGCAGTACTCGAGATTTATTCGCAATGACCGCCAGGGCGATTTTATGTTGTGCCATTTTAACTTTCGCAATTTCGGTAGCAACGGAACCATAGCGCAAGAATCCTGAAAGTTTACTTTAATAATATCGTAAACCGGGTGAACGCAGCAGTTTAAATAGTACTGTACCATTTTAGATTTCAAAGTTGTACTTCATAATGTTCAAGAAGTGAAATTCAGGTATAGTATTTTGAGCTGTATATACCTCTTCGTATTTCTCCTCTTTGTATTCAGTTCCGGAAGCCTGGTAGTCTCCCTTGTAGGAAGAAGGAGCCTTGTAGCTTGATGGCTTGTAGGATGGCTTGTAGTCGTCCTTCTTGTAAGAAGGCTGCTTGTACTCATCAGCCTTGTAAGAAGGCTGTTTGTATTCCTCAACCTTGTAAGAAGGCTGCTTGTACTCATCAACTTTGTAGGCTGGCTGCTTGTACTCGTCAGACTTGTAAGCAGGCTGCTTGTACTCGTCAGACTTGTAGGCGGGTTGCTTGTAGGCATCTTGTTTGTAGGCGGGTTGCTTGTAGGGCTCTGGCTTGTAGCTAGGGCTCTTGTACTCATCCTGTTTGTAGGAAGGGGCTGGGTAGCTGGGTTGCTTGTAGGACTCTGGTTTGTAGGATCCGTAGGGCTTATCTGCTGCGCAAATGGCTGCCAGCAGCAAGCAGCTTGCCAATGTGAGCTATAGAGTAGAAGAAATACATTTTGATATATCATATTTTATCAAGAAGTGTGTTCAAAACTCCTCTTCCAGAACTTTAGAATACTTTCGCTGCCAAAAGTTATTGCGATCTTCCGCAATTTTCTCATCGATATCTCGGAAGAAAATTAGCGCTAATCTATGATTGGATCAGATATCGAAGCACTGAAAAAATGATCGAAAATCCCCGAGATTAGAAACGAAATTTGTGCTATTCGTTGGCACGAGGAAACGCTCTTTAAATTTAAAAATTGGAAATCTTTGATCTTTTAAGTCAATTTTTGCCAAATTTTATTGTAAAAATAAATTGGAAAACATTCTTTGCAGAATTATGATCACTCATGCAAAAGCACATTTGTTCAATGAATGAAGACGATTTGAGGCGCACCTTCATCATGATTCTGGGATGGGTTGGGATATTTTCTGGATCAAAAAGAGCACTTGCACAGAAACAACACTTTCTTGAACCTGAGAACGAAAATTGAACTCAATGATGGGCAACACCGAAATTATGCTTTCCTTTTCGAATCCCGTATAGCAGAAATATAGTTTGCAAATATTTTTTTTCCTCCTGTACTCGCTATTGCTTTCGGTGGAACTGCCCGAGTTTGAGTGATGACTGAGACGGGTTGCCGTCGGAGCTTTTATAGGGGACCCCGGGTTTTTTTGGGGGGGAACCGGATAGAGGGGGGAAAATCAACCCGACCTTTGTTATTTTCCTGCCCGCCTCGTCGTCGGACGATTATCAAATTCCTGGAGCCCTTGGCACTGACCTCGCCGTCGGGTGGCCAAAATACGAACGAAAGAGAGAAAAAAAAAGAAATAACCGGCCACAAAATCCCACCGTCTCTGTCGCGACTGTTTTTTTTCTTTTGGGAACAAAGCTTCAGTTTTAGCTTTCATTTTATTTTACTGTTTTGATGCGGCATTATTCAAATGGCCATTCCAAAGCGACGCAAATTGTCGGGTTCTGCCACCAGATCGAGCATACGTGCGTAAGATGCATTGTCAGAAAGAAATTCCCAATTTCCTTCTTCGTTTGGAGTTCCGTTCAGAATGGAACAATTATTTTCGGAGCTGGAAAGCGTAGTCCACTAAATTTCAAAAACGTTTCCGGGATGAAAATCGCTTGTTTGAAGTGAAACTCGTTCCTATACTGAGAACAAGCATTGTGCAAATAAAATAAAAACTGTTGGATGCGATGGATTCGTAGCGCAATTTTTTGGCAGTTCCAGCACGTACACAACGCCGTAACTGTGATGTTTTCTTTTTACGATGAAATATCGGAAAGTTAGTATCCTCTCGACGAAGCCATTACCCTCTTGCTTTTTAATGAGATGTAAGGTAAGCTCTCAAGTATTGAAGAAATAGTTGATTTGAGGGATTATTTGAAAGTTGTGATACTATAACCTTAAATGACGCTTTATCAACAATTCGGCTAATTTTGAATATTTCAAATCAAACCATGATCGAATGCATAAAGTAATTGAAACCATTTTTGATTCCCAAACTATTTTCTTTCATTTTTTCCAGACGGACAAGTTCCTGTTCATGGGTTGAAGTTTTATGCAGCAACCTCCGCTTTCAGAAATGTTGAAACAAAAAGCACCGAGGTGATCGTTTTATTGTGAAAGAAAAACTCTGAAGTTGAAGAAATACTATGTACTTTAGTTAGTTCGAGGGAGTATTTGGCATATGCATCAGTAGTTCATTATACCCGCTCTGTAGTGACTTTTAATCAAAGTTTCCTCAATAACTTAGAATCCTCCAAATCAAATCTGGATCGAACATGGAGTCATTCAAACCAATTTGAATTAAAAAAAATTTATGTAATTTTTGCCAGACGGAAAAATTCATATTCCTGGATTGAATTCTGATACATGAACCTCTGGATTCGGTAATGTCAAAAATCACCGAATTTATATTACTATTATTGCGACGCATTGTCATATATCCAATGTAAAACATTGTTTACGGAGGAAAGTTGTTGGCATTGTCGATATTGGTTCTATACTTAACTTACTCACTGCCTGAATAACCTAACTGAAAATTATTGAAACGGACGGTATTACGGTACATAATGTCGCCTCAGCATTTGGATGCTTCGTCAGTCATGTCTCCTCTCTTTTTTCAGCAAAAGATGAACAAAATTCGAAACGGGGTCAGATAAAATTCCGTAAAAATTAAGTTCCTGTCCATTCATCCAGCAGAACTCCAACAACGATGGATTATAATGAGTCCGAAAAAACTTCTGAACCAACCCACACACTTGAATTCATCGCTTTTTGCGTGCAAAATATTAAACATGTTCATGGAAAATGCGCAGAATTTCTACGCCAAAATCATGCAACGTGTTAACGCGATTTGAATACTCAAGTGCAATCATTATAGCGGAAGTTGACGCTTTATAGGCTTAGCTTCGAATTTCGTGCCAAAAGCCACCTAACATTTATTTGTCATAAAAATCCTACCTGCATGCTAATCTGGGAAATGAATCGCCGGAATAGAATTTTAAAATTATAAAAAAATCGATTTCTGGCAAAACAAAATTCTGAAGAAATTAACTGCTGTTACTCCCCGCTGCTGGAAATTACGCAACCAGAACCCGTGGAAGTAGCAGAAGTCATGGTACCACCAATGAATAGATTACATGAATTCCACTCGAATTGTTGTTCATTTCCCTCGGAAAGAAATTGGCATTATCAGCAGCAGAAATGCGCCCGGAACAAGCCACAAAAAAAAGGTTTGGGCTTGCGTTGCCCAGCCCCGAGGGCTAACCGAGGAACTCGGATTGCTTCATCATCAACTCTTCCGCTCTTCCGCTGCTTTCCACGCTTCACTTTTCGCCTAGATTTCCACGCATTTTCCCGCAAACAACTCTTTAGATACGTAAGGAACATGTGAGAACTACTTTCCGGAGAAATTAAACGGATTTCGTTCCTGGCTGTGACCTCGACATGGAATCCGTGATCGATGGCGGTCCTCCAAATACGTTCTTCTTTTTTTTACCGCAATTGTTTGTGTGCTCGAGGCATGATTAAACCTAGCATTTAAAAATGAATTTAGTTTGTTTAAAGAAAGAAGTCGAGTGAATTTCTTGAAATTCCAGGTCAGCAAACGCTGCTCTTTGAGCCCGAACATGGCCTGCATGAATATTCATGTGCTGGTGTCCACAAAAAAAAAAAAAGTCGGAGTGCAGCAACTGTCCAGGCAATAATTTAGTCATCAGCTGATCTTAATAAAGATTTCTTTATAGTTATGAAACTGGCTGCGTAACGCTCGTTTTTCTTTTTTATCTTCAGGCGAAAAAAGATCGAAGAACTATGCCTTGAGGCAAAGTTCCTTGACGACCGCTCCGCACCAAGGAAATTAATTAGCCGGTTCTTTTCGACAAACCGGCAACAGTTGAAAAGTTGCATTTTTTCTACAGTTTGACGAAAAATGTCTCCATCACGAGCTATTATGCTTCGAAGATAGCATTCCATCTTTAATCGATCAATTTTCAGATTTTGCGAATTATACGCAAGGATTTTCGTTTCATTGATTACTTTACAAGATGAGTAGGAGTTTCAAAATGTGGCCTACACATAATAACGCAAGTGTGCATACTTCAGAAATAGTGTGTGCTTCAGCGAAAGAAATATTATTTAGGAAATAAATGTCTTGGCAAAAAGCACCCTGAAAATGCCTTTACCACGCAAGAATTACCCAAAACAAAAATTTCCAGCTCATAACCCGTGAGAATATATTTGTATTGTTATCTTTACATGGCAAGCAAATTGATCGAATTAATTAAGTCTTGAGTGATCGGAAATTTTTCAAAGAAAAATCGTGAATGTCCAATAAAGCTTTGAAAATTTAAAAAAAAAACGTTCGAAATTTTAAAAGTAAAACATTCATAGTGAACAGTTTCATCGAGATCTCCGGACTCAACGGTCGCAAAATCTTCAAAGCCATTTACACGTTCCCGAAAAGTTGAAGCTATGTCAATTTCCGGGTCGTATATTTGGAAACCCTGAACTCATTTTCCGTCATTATGATGCTGAATGCTTGGCTGATTTGACTGACCTCTAAACTTCAATGAATCTCTGGGCTTGTCAATGCTGTTCAATTGATGGACACAATTTTCGAGAGAGGCAAAAAAAAAAAAAGATTCGTCGTCTCTTCTAGGAGATAATTCAGTTGGACGTGTGGGGGTGAGAAGAAAAGTGCTCTTTACCCTTGGAGGTGATTGAGAGCGCAAATTTACCCAAGGAGATCGGGTGCGGCGCAGGCACACGTCTGCTGAATCAGCTCGTTCATCATGCAACTCACTGGGAATTATCACTGAGTAACTTCAAAGTGTCCCCGTGAAAGGCTTTTCATTTTTTCATCTAGCTGGCTGAGAAATGTCGTACGTCGGACTACATCCAATGTTTCATGCACCTCGATGCTGTTGAAATTATAAGATTTCGTTTTTCTAAATTAACTATTTTTCATGTGTGGGACTCATGATTTTTTTTTTTTAGATTGTGAGAATTATTCAACCCAGCATTCATGGAAAATTATACCGTAATATTGACTGTTACTGCAAGAGTTGTGCTCGTTGAAAGGTTCTTTCAATTCGGATTTAATTTTCCATGCGATTTTGAATCAGTTGACTCTGTTTGAGCCTCCTGCTGAACTTTTTGCTGCGGGCTATTTGAATTTATTTTAAATATCGTAACTATGGTTTCGATATCCAAAAAGTTCAGCACCGAACAACATGTTGTTCTAATCAATGTTGAAAAAATAATATCCCGTGGTTCTCACGAAAATTCAAGGAAGAGCAATTTTATAAAACGACAATTGCGAGTGCTTCGGAAATTTTGGGATTCCGAAAATCTTCCCGAAGACTCGGTGCAGTGAATTAAATTGTTAATTCCTCCAAAATGTACTTGGAGCAAGTTGGCATTATTTTTGCAGTAGTGTTGCCAATGCTCGGAGCAATTAATGATGCTGGATCCAAGTGTGTTGTTTTGAAACACGCCCACATTTCTAACTAAGAAATATGTTGACTACAGCAGCAAATAAGTTTTAAAACGGAATTGATGTCCACCGAAGCTTTCACGTGAAAACCGTTACACCAAGCAGTTGTTTCGAAAGCAAATGTTCGTATATTTTCGAAAAGAATGTTGAATTTGAAGAACTGACCTCGCTTTTTAAAACCTTTATTTGAAAACATATGTTTGCAAGCTGTTCGGGAAGCTTCCTGTGGAATGAAGCCGGTAATTTTTGACCATTAAAACAAGCTTCTTATGCGTCTGGCCGGAAGCGAAACAAGGCAATAAGGAATAACATTTCCCGAGGGACTTTTCTAGATGTGCTGATGTTGAGCCAACTCAGTTACGAGATCATTCGATCGTGGACACAAAGCACACAATTGATGATCAGTGTAACACAGAGAAACTGGTTCCAACTCGACGCGAATTTTCACAAAATCTAAATTGCTCCTAGCACGTGAACCCCTCGGGGCCAAACATCTGAAGCTGAAGCCGCCACAAAGTAACTATTTGATGAGATAATGATCCACAACGAACCTGAATGTGTGTCAAAACAAAGTCCTAGTGATGTGGCCGATGTCTAGTAGAACACGAACTGTCCAGCGGTTAAACCAAGCATTTTGAAAGCTCGACGGGGCGCCCGAAGACTTGTAAAAAAAACGGAATTTTTTTCCACAAGTACCAGTTTTGTAATACTTGAAGGTATTGAAGGAGAATGGGATTCTGACATGGAATACAGTAAGCATGCTTCTAAAATTGCAAATGAGTTTCTTTTAATCGATGATAATTTCTTCATCTTGGCTTGACTGCTTGATTTTTATTATTTCCAATAGCTCTTGAAGTTTTGTTGCAGCAGTATATCCTTATAAATTTCTTTGAATGTCTTCTGTTCTCTTTCTTTGACAGCGAAATGCAATTCTATCATATGTCGTTCTTAAAAGCACGCCAAAGAATTTCAGAGATCCTATATTACGTGTTAAATTTTATTTTCAGTCCTCTTCTAGTAATGTCTTACGGGCTTATTGTGAGTTTTTGTGTTTTCATTAATACCTAAATCAGCTGAATCGCTGTGCTAGACATTCAAGAATCACCATAGATGAGACTGATGTCATTTTTGAAATTCTTTCTAAAGATGCCATTCCAAAAAGGAGAGAATGAGTAATTTCCTTTATCTATTTCGACAATGTCAGGATATCCGCGAATGTTTTTATTTGTGTGGGGATATACTACTTAAATAAATGCAATTGTTCGGATTGCAGTGGAAATGGGTCTGCATTATGTTCACATTATTGACACGTATGCTCAAGAAATAGCAATAATGCAAGACAATAAAAGTTTGTTCAATAGGTGTTCAGACAACGTTCCAAAGTTATTTAAAAAAAATAATCTGGTTTCTCGTCGGGAAAAATCTAGAACGGTATAATATAAGATTACGGAAGCCTGTTATTTCTGTCCACCGAAGCTCCCGCATAAGAAACCTTCATGCAAAGCGGGCAATTTGACTAAAAAATTGTTGCCCTTTCGTATGAAAAGACGTTAATCCTTCAAGGCTCCGGCAGCAAATTCATTGGTGTCATAATCCCGCCAGAAGCGACATTCGGATCATGTGCGTGATCTGCTTACATCGCTTTTCCTCCTTAGTTATATGAGCAACCAGGGTCGAGAAACAAACAATCGGAAGCAGTTATATTCGCGTGACCCATAATGAAAAGAATTGAAAGTATTTGCGCACTAATCATACCTTGGACCACTGTCATTTTTGAGTCTTTAGCCAAAATTCTTTCTGCGTGATCGAGGTTATACTGGGTGTCTTGTTGACCTCAGCCTCTTTCGACGAATATGCTGTTTTATCAGCCGGAAATTCAAGAGGATTACTTTTATTTCCGTTGGTATTCATGATTTCCTTGTACAATTTCGATTCATGTTGTGGGCATTTCTGCCACCGGCCGTTCTTGAAAAATCCTCTTCGAAATTCGGAGTTACACGTACTTGACCTAGTACATTTATACTTAACGATAAAACGCCATTTCTATTCGATTCGAAAAAAATCGTGTGTTTTAGAGTCGATCATGTAAAACTCAAACAAGAGACAGAAATACTTACATGTGTCCGTAAATTTCTATAAGTTCTGAATCTTCTGATACATTCGACCACAAATTGAGCTATTTTATTTTCACAAAGGTGAATTCATCAGCTCGGGTTGAAAGATATATGTCCGGAAATCGTGGCATTCCGCAGCTGGTGAATGAACACATTCAAGGACCAAAATTTACCCACGCTTAAATTTCAGAATAAAATTATCCTTCACATTCCCTTTGTTGGTGTCAACCAAGACACTGCTATAATGGCTTCTTCGAGAAAATATTTCCCATCATGAAGAATAGCATTTGATACGGTTTTAAATGGCCTTCTTTGGGTCAGTCGCACACTTCAGGCAACGACGATGGCCTTCAATTTTAGATAAGTTTTTTCTTTTTTTCACTATATATAAAAAATATAGACACTGCTTAAGACGGAAACTAGGCGTTTTACTCCTCGCCAAAAATAATCGGACACAAACCCTACATTACCACACTTAACGGCTGCATCCACGAACTCACACGTGGGAAATTTTAAGTAAGCTACAATTATTCCCTCTCCTAGAATTAAGTAGCCGTCATTGAATTGAGGTTCCAGGATTTTGCGCAACAACTTGGACAATGGGGCAATGAAACCTTTCCAAGAAATCGCCGTTGATTTTCGAGAGGGTGAAAAGTATTTGAAGGATGTGTGATAGCATGCATTTTAAAATCTTGCTACCAAAGTTTTACATAATTTCCATTCGAAAAAAATTAAATTACAGATGCGAGCATGCTCATGAGTTTTAATCAAGGAAGCTTCATTGTGTAATGGATCATTTCTGCTCGTGGATGAGAAGGTAAATCTTGCGGGTGTCATTATAAAAGCCTTTAAGGGATTATATGCAACTACGAAAGTGTTTTGCTGTAACCTCTATACGCCTTTAAATTTTTTCAGGTATACATACAGTAAAATATTGCTGAAAATATGGCCGTTACGAAATCTGATGTTCGTGCACAGAAAAAATAATCGTGGATCACAAAGTTCCATGGACGCCGCAAAGAATATACAGAAATTTTCCTTGATATACAGTATAGTTTATTCTTCTACAGTTGAAATTCAACTAGAAAACTTAGTCTTAGGGGGAGCTTGAATTTCTCTTCCAGCACAATCTTTCCCTTCTTAATCCAGTATAAAAATAAAAAGAAACTGGGCAATTTAGGTGATCTGTTCAACTTTGTAAATGACGATCATTATCGTCTTTATTCGAAGATGACATTTATTGCTGCACAGCAATCTCGCAACAAAATTGTTGCTGCTAAAATCGTTATTGCAAGTTTTCCGTTCGTACCGTATCAAAACTGGAAAAATCGACGAAAATTTTTCATTTGAAACAATGTAATGAATGGAAATCATCATGTGGGCTTTTCGTCGAGTTACTGCAAGATAATTTTCGTGATGCTTTTTTAGCAGATGTGGGAAATCTCTAAAACGGGAAAAATCAGCTTTCGCGCTTAATTCCTTTCGACAAACCTCTTTTGAAATGAATGAAATAAATGATGTTTGAAAAAGTGTGATAAACGTTCTCGCTTTTCAGTAATTAAAGTTCTCGAAAGTGAGCGTATCTGCTGTATTGTATTATTCCATTGGTTTCAAACCGAACAAGCGCGAGACAATTTATTACCTATAATGTATGTTCATGCACTATTTCGACAAAATTACCACAGGTTTTTTGTGATTCTTGTTTTCTGCCGTCACTTTTTTGTGAAAATTGCGAAAAAAGGGGGCTGCTGTTGAAATGCACCTTTTTTCATTTGATTTCACCACAATCTTTGCCAAACCGTAATAATGCGAAGGAAAAGTTTTAATAAACGAGCTCATGTGAATGAATCATCAAATCAATTTCAAATTAAGCCTACAACAATTGTTGTTGATTATAATTTTATGATTTTAGTGGGACTGCAGTCCTGAAATGCCAGAAACTTACAGGAATTTTTTGGGTTTGTATTTGTGACTCTCTCTGTTCTATCATAACCAGGGTTGGTAATCACAATCAAAAATATACTTGCACAATTGCAATCACAATCCAGCACAAAAATTACCCCACAATCAAAATTGCAATCACAAGGCACTGATGTTTTATATCCCCAATTGCTATCACAATGCATTTATTTGTATTTTTGCCCAATCACAATCAGAAGGGATTTACAACTCTTTTCAAGATTTCCATCCTGTGCTTTTCACATTTAGTGAAATCATCCCTGATTAACCCTTGGACCACAGAGGGTTCTTTCGCATAGCGGGGCAGAGTCAGACTATTTGTGTATCCTCCCGCATTTTCAGATTTTTAAAAGTCAGCTAGGAAAACTCTTCCAGGTGGGCTGAGGCATAGTTGGGATAAATCCGAAGAAAAGTGGTTAGCCTAACTAAGCATTTCTTACATTTTCCTGCAAAAAGTTTCTAAGCCCAGGGAGAAAAACATTGGGATTTTTCCTGACTTTGCGCTTAACCCCCTTTTGACATTTTTTTCACCTCTCTGGGGTGCAACAACATTTTTCAAAAATAACCCAACTTTGCCACCCAAGGGTTAATCTCAAATTATTTCCAAAATATCAATCTTGTGAATGTATGGGGAGAATAACAAAGAAAATCTAATCAAAACCATACTTATGCATCTTGGGGATTTCATATTTTCTCATTCCATTTAGATTCTCAGCAGACAAAAAAAGAAAACATCTACCTTGATAAAGTACCAAAAATTATGAATAAACGTAAATAGCTTTTCTGAAGTATTGCCCAAACTCTTTCATCCAAGTGCAATGACCAATAAAACAATGTTATAAGCTTTTTTCTTCGCCAACCTGCCTTCAGTTGAAGCCATAAAAATTGATATACCCTCTTCCATCTAGCAACTTACACATTTAATGAAAAAAGTTCATCATTTTTCATTGATTGTTGATTGTGGCTTAAATCGATTTCCCCAAGAAAAATGCATACACTGCTGAAGTTATTTGGNTAAAAGCAGAATGTCGAAGGTGTTTTCATTTCAGTCCACACATGTAAAAAGCCGGAACACCTCACAACTGAAATATTGTAGGTTCATACGAATAAATAACCGAATTGACTTTTTAAATCGAGTAGCTACAAAGACGCAAAACTCGCGGCGAAGACCGGTTCCGATCCCCAGTCCTATATGGTAACTGCACTCAGGGTATACAAGGACTCAAGGAGTGAACAAATTGAAAACTCTTTGAGAAGAAAAAAAAAACAGATGAGGTAAAAAAAAGAACACCAGTCAACGGTGTATATATGGCGTGATGACGTCATCGAGTCTTCATCGGTTCTCTTCCTTTTCTTTAAGCTGGGTACGGGGTGGGTTGGTAGGCGGGCCTAGGCCTGTAGGCGGGTTTCTGGGCGGGTTGGTATGCGGCCGGGGCGGGTTTGTAGGCTGGCTTTTGGTAGGAGGCCTCGTACTTGGGTTCCCCGGAATAGGTGACCTCTGCGACGAACCCAGAGTCGCCATTGACGTAGTACTTGACGGTCTGGACTCGGCCGTCGGGCAGAAGGACCGAGTAGGAACCCTGGGTGTTGTCTCCGTCGCGGGACTCCTGGTGGTTGTAGTTGTTGTAGGTGTAGTCGTCCCTCACGCTCCAGTCGAAGCTGTATTTCGGTGGCTGGAAACAAATTGAATTGTACGCATATTTAGATTTTTTTTTAAATGCGAAAGCTGTCGTTTTTCCATCCCGAAATAATTTTGCATTCCGTGCGTATAGCAGAATCATTCAGAGATGGACAGACTCTACTCTGAAGCGACAAAGAGTCGTTATTCTGAAATTCTGGCAGCAAATATGTCGTTCCACAGCAGCATAAAAAATATTTGGTGGAATAAATCAACGCCTAAATTGGATCAACTGGCATTTTTTCTCGCAGATTTAATAATCCACTTGATAGCTCAAAAAATTGAGTGATTCGACGGCTATTTATGGAATTCTACTTCGAATTATTACAATTTCGAATTATTATTTCCGGGCTTTAGCCGGAAAATGTCAGAGCATGTTCTATATGCAAAATTTTCCTCGCTGGAGGAACTGAGGAATGTACTTGAATATTTTCCATGACTATCATATAATTTTTTTCCGGATTATGCTTTTGACTGAGATAGTCCGAAATAATTACTGCTCGTGGAAGATAGCGGCATTAATTTTGAGCAACTGACAATATTTTATGCTAATCTTATTTGCATATTTTTCCTCGTCAGCCATGATAAACTGGCATTTTTTAAAGCTTTATTATTCTCAAAAATAATTTGAAAACTCGGGTGACATTTTATTCTTCGGGTTCCATTACTGATGAATGCTCTTAAAACATTCGTGTTGGTAGAAAATGACTGTTTTCAATAATTTATTGCGCAAAATTGAGCATTGTGTTTCATGCTATCGAGCGATATATCCTGATTTCTTGATTTTCTCTCGAACATTACATAACTGAATTGGAAGATAAAATTATTGAAAAATTAACAGAAAATTAACTAGACACGAAAAGAGATATAATCATGTATAAACTGCGCAAATGAGCTTTCAATCGTGTTCTTTGAAAAGCAAAGGTTATTCCCCGTTGACGACCCGCTGAAGAAATTTGAAGGCTTTGCAAATAATTTGATGACATGATCTTTTTTTTTTTTAATATTCCGAAAATTCTTCATGTAGAATCAGAGGCCACGTTGACGTTTTATTGCCGTGTCCGAGATGGGGTAGCTTGATCAAGTAAATGACTAAATATACCATTATTTTATTTAAATATATATTATATAGATATGATAGTCTCCACATGTAATATTCAAGTTTATTTGAAGACATGCGCAGCGACAAGTGTAACGGTAGTCCGCAACGTACTGATTTATACTGTAACACGTTCAGTGAATAAAGCTTTTTGATTTCTTGCTTTGAGATGAGCTGGAATACGTCCATCTTAAGAATTTTTTTTACCTCAAATTTAAAACTTCCGTAACTTCAATTTCAATTAAATATACAGTATTTCTCAATAAGAATGTCATCAATAAAGTGATGAACTCGGTTGAAGTTTGGTTTCGAAAGTTCATCTCCCTTTCATTCCTGTTCAATACGATTCCATTGAAAACTTCTCTAGGAATCTAAGCCTACTTACAGCATCGTAGGACTGGTAGGCTGCTGGCCTGTAGGGTTGGGCCGGTCTGTAGGCTGGTTGGCTGTCAGCAACGCAGACTCCAACAATGACCGCAGCTAGGATGAACTAATAAATTTGGATAAAGAAACAAGCATTGATACATCTTGTTCTGCCATATAAATTCTCTCCCTCTCATTGCATTGAACAAAAGTTGTCTCTTCAAACTGCAAATTGGCCAAGTTTTCTTGCCCAGTTAAACTCCGAGTATAGTCATGAGGCCATAACATGACTTGATGCACGGAGAATGTTCTTGGACAGAATTGGCAATTAAATTTCGAGATGTTTCGTGGGGCAGCGAAATTTTATGTTATCCAGAGCATTGCTGTTCAAGGCCAGGAGAAGCTAAATTTTCTGAACATGAATATGTTGAGCTTACCGACATTGTATAATACTTAAATTTTACGCGTACATAAAATACAGAAGAAGGAATTTTTAACAAATAAAACTTCCATAAGCTTTCATCATAGAGGCAAAGGGCGGGGATCACCCAAATATAAAGTTGGGGAAAAATCTCAAGAGTCCAAGAAAATAAAAAAGGAGTGGTTCCTAAAATCATGCATCACCTTGAACATGTTGATCGGTTTTTTTCTTCTTCTCTCGGTGGACGAAACACGAAAATAACTGGTTGTAACAAACTGTAAGCGATGAAACGACCGGTTACACTTGTTGCTCTCGACTGACGATTGAACCTCAGGTCACGCAGTGGCTTTATATACCGAAACCCGTGGAACCCACCGGGCCCTGCCCCACGGGCACGAATGCATTTGCGAGTTCCAACAATACGAGACGGAAAATTAACCTGATGGCTTAGCAGTTGCGAAGTTGATAAATTTACGGCCATGAATGCGCAAGCAGTTGGAGCTGATAAATCTGGACCAGCCGCAGGGCTGATGGATTCCGCGCTGAAAAGCGAAACCCGCCCAACAGAACCCCATTTGGTGGCATTGGTGTATAGTGATGGGGTCGGGCTTGGTCATCAGCAGCGCATCACTTCGGGACCTGCTATAATGTCTTGTTCGTTAGTCCCACCGTTTGGTTACCCGATAAATGCCAAAGAAACCGCACTGGGTCCCATTCCGTGAGTATCTGGGAAGGGTTAGGTTCCTATGATCCAATCCCGGGCTAGAACTCTCACAAAAAAGCAAGCTATGGCAGAATTTTATTTAACACCATAATATGACCTTGACAAATCTTTTTTTATTATTCATGATGCTATGCGATGAGGATTCATCGAACTATTGCCTGTTCTGATGATATCTTGAGGAAAGATTCATCATTTTATTGAATTCATTGTAACGAGATTCAACTGTACAGTAGTAAAACCCCAATAAGTCAGCAAAGAAAAAGAAGCAAAGTATGAAAATTTAAGTTCTCTGAATCTTTATTTTAATTTTAATGTAGTATGCTTCATATAACCTAATTTCCTCAGTCAAAACCGGAAAGTCTCTCATCAATAAATACAGCATTGATCAAAGAGACCCGAACACTTTGAAAATTGCGAGTTTGCTTTCCAATGGGTAATCAGTCTCCGCATTCATGGAATTTTTTCTTGGGTATTGTTGTGACACCAAATAAAAAATTCCAAATTATTTCCTTCCGAAATATATGTTCTGAGTATTTGAAGAAAAACCTGCTGCAGAGTTTCCTGCGGTTCTGAAATACTTGCAAAAGCCGAATGGCCGAAGGCAGAAATTTTTATTTTTAAGAGCATTAAAACGGAAAAAGGCAAATTGTTTATAAAGTACTCTACGCCGAGAAATTCGTAAAGAAAATTAACGGTAACATGTAGGTTCAATTCGAATGACTCATTTATTGTCCATGGTTCTAAGTTCCCCATAGGCAAAAGGTTTTTGGTATTTTTACTGTTTTATGATTGTCAAAATAATGCTTGATACGTATTCTCAATAGAGAAATTTTGGGCGGAGGAAATTTGGAAATGTTGTTTGAAAACTAAATATTTGCTAGACGGAAAAAAGTTTTAAAATCCTGTATGAACTCAAACTAAAAGTATGAAGATATCTGCGTGAAGATATTGCGAAGTATTTTTCTACATTGAATTGTACAACCAGCATATTCCTTGCCTGCAATAATAACTGCCCATAAAGCACGGATCCTTGGAAAACGTTGAAAATTGCACATTTGAAATGCCTTCATCAAAGTTATGGGGACAATTTTTGGCCGTTCTATTCTTCTGATGGTGGCGAAGCTGTTGCTGAAACTTTTGCTTGTCCTCCATATATTATTTACGAAATTTTTTTATTTTGCCTCTCCGAATTTGTCTTTATTTATCCATGATTTCTCTTTATGAAATCACTTTGAAAGCGATCTTCGAAATTTGTCTGCAGTAAGAGAAGCAAAACGACCCCAGATGAACTCCACAGCACTCACATGGTCGTAGCTCGTAAATACTAAGGATGTTTCAAATTGTTCCCTCCACAGAATAGTACAGATTATTTTTGAACGCTATCGACGGAAGTCCAGTCTTATCATTTTTGTTTTTTAAGTCGAAAGCAGGTCAAAGATATGCATACCATGTAAAAAAGAAATCCTTCAATCGCTTCAAATTGCAGAATCGTGCTGTGAAACGAACTCGAAACCGAACCGTTTCGGAAAATCTGGGGTACGTTTGTTGAAACGAATGTCGCAAGGTTCAAACGACAGTCATGTTGGATAACCCAACCTTGTTGTGGCAGCCGATGGAGAAGCAATTAGATTTAATGACCGAGCGAAAAAGGTGGACAATAATTATCCTTGCCTCCGCCCCGGGCATGTTGCCTCCGCCCCATCGATTTTACAAGTGAATTAATAAGCGATGTCGTTGAATTAACAAGAACATGATTATCCTAAGGGATTTATTAGTTTTACATTTGATTAGTAAAACCTTGAATCTCCGGACTTGAACTAACCATGCAATCGATTGAGTGCTCGTAAATTTCAAGCACACAAAGCGACCTCTAGGAATTTGCATTTTATCCGCCCCATTCTTAACGGACTGAATCGATGAACGCATGCAAATTCTAGATAAAATACAGAATCGAACATGAGCTAGCAAAGAATATTATAAAAGAGAATTTCAAGAAGAAAGCACAGAAGCAATGAAAGACAGATTATTGAAGAAATTAGCTGTCTTCTCCTGGTGTCGCAAATATTCGCTGAAATCTCTTCATTTCATTTTTGTGGTATTTGTGAAAAATGTTTCTTCTCATTTCTGAATTTCTGCAATCCATGAATTTCCAAGCTTCCGCAGCACGGGAAGAAAAGCACTCCGAATTCCTCATAATTCAGGTTATATTCTAAGCGAATCATATTCCTTTTTAATAATCTTAGGTACATTTCGTGTATTTTAACGCTTCGTATTTTTCGAAAATATTTTATTTATCTTTTTCATCGTAATGTAAGCAATTTGAGTCCCGTCTTCCATGATCTTGAACCACTTCCAGGCGTCGCATTTAATTTGATTTTCGTATGAATATTACGGGTACCCGCGAAAATAATGAATGGAGGGAACCAAGCGAATAATTTTTATGTTCGTGGCCTGTGATGGAACGAAATGTTTATAAACGCCGACGGCACATCGCTTGAGGGAAAAGTGACTTGCGTGCTCAACTTAACCTACTTTAAATAATCAGAAGTTAGAGAAGTAATCTTTGAAAATCGCCTGCGATGATGCATCGAATCAAGCCATCCCATCAGATATAAGCAATTATTTGACAATATTATCGTAGACATGATTTTTGCTGCATAATAAGGCGAAGATTTTCCCAAAAGTTTCCGCACAAACACGTCACTTTGTAATCCAAGCATCAAGTTTTGAGCTGTCCGAAATTACTGACCGCTAAAAACGTAAGCCGCTTTACAAAAAACTTTACGCATCGATGATTGGCGAAGACGGATGCAAAAGTGGTTCAAAATAGGAGGTGAACGCGTTCAGGAGAATAAAACATACAAGTTTACTAAAAAAAACACTAATTTTTTTTTAAAGTTATACAGTAGTACAGCGAAAGAATGATTCCAGAAGTTCAAGATTATGCTACAGGTAAAATTATTACCCTACTCTGACTCCCAGTAGTGACATCTACCCATACCAAATAACTTTTTTTGTGATAGTCGACAAATTGTCTCATAAACTTAATCACAAATGTCTATATTTCCTGTCAATTCCTGATGTCTTTTTGTTTTTTCCACTGGAACAGTTGCTCAAGAAGGGCTTGAATTACTCGGACTTTGCATAACTTTGCCCAAGCACCTATAAATTCAAAAGATGAATCAAAATGGTCTATATGTACCATTTTGTAATTCCAATCTCCTGTCATCAATTTTTATTTGATTTACTAATTATCGGGGAAATTTATCTTCCAGGATTTTTCTGATCTGCTGAATAAATGAACTTCTTCGATGTCTGATTTTGCGTCATATTGATTGACTGTTCGAAGGAATAACGATCAATGAAGTGAAGCGACTTCGAGCATTGGGTTTGATTGGGAATCTTGTTCAAGAAAATATAAAAATTCACGTCGATTTTTCAGCGACTTAAAATTACGAAGTTCGAACTTGGACACTGTGACGTTTATATAGCTAATCTTGATGATTTGGCTACTATAGTTTGATCTAAAAAAAAAAAAGCTCGTTCTTGTTTTTCTATCAGAGCTATAAAAAAAATTGGCTGAGGAGATTCCGAATCATAGTCAAACAAGTACAGTGCTCGAATAATTGCAATATTGCGGCCGCCGTCCGGGAGGATGAAATATGATGATTTGTTTTGATGAGGCCATGTTCATTAGCATTAGTTTGAACTTGCTTGCTCTTGAATATTCGGGTTACTTTTATTATTACTCTTATTGAAGTAGAATTCTTTATTGAAGTCATTTTTTTAGGTTTGTTATAGATGTGCGTCGGCTATTCCTTCCTCAAGTTATTCGAAAAAGTTTCTTTCTTATCTGGTTGAGCGTCTTAGTTTCGGTGGACGTTCCGACAAGCTATTATATCACATCGTTAGCTTATCAGTAACACGTGCGCAATCGGGAGCCTTTCGCGAGGAGAGGCACGGATAAGAAAAGCGTTACGCTGACCTTGCCCGGAGGCGAGTGTATCCTACTCTAGGTCATTTTTCAGACCGCTGGGCGGCGAACGAACCCACGGAAAATTACGATCGAAAGTAAAAGAGAATACCTAAATTTTACCTTTTTTCTTCTTCCTTTTTTTTTCTCTCGAACAAGTCCCCTCGAGGGGTTTGGCATTTTTATTCACTTCTTTTCTTTTCTTTTTTTTACTGATGTTTTACGCGTTATACATAACACGTGGGAAATGTGTTCGCTGACGCCCGTAAGGCGTTTGGGGCATGGAAACATGGGGCTGGCGATTGTGTCTTGGGCTGGGTCTGGGTCGGTTGCTGCAATATCCCCCTGCTCACTGAATGCATCAGTTGTTTGCGTATTTTTATTTATTTTTATTTTTTGCAATTTGCGTGCGTCGATAAACGAAGAGAAGGCCTCGCATGCAAATGAACAAACACTAGCCGTTGAGAAAGAAAGCGTTTCCTTTCTCGTTCGCATTTGATTTCATCCGTTGATTTCAAGATAGTTTTCCAAGATTGACAGAGTCCTTCATCGACTTTCGAGAATGAAATGTTGGTACATAGTGTTGCGAAATGTAACTGCTTGATTGAGTTGTTTGCAATGGTGCATTTTGATACCGGATACTATCGGTATGATTGTGGACCGCACTTTTCCCTTCAATGTAGCAAGGCGCAGCTAAAAACAACTTGATGCTGAATTTGAGTCGGTTGATGTGAAAAACATGATCATTCCATTACTGTATAATTGTATTTTGGAAGTTCACGTAAATATTGGCTAAAAATATAGGACTATCCTCCGCCTATAGCTCGGAAATCTTCAGTTTAAATCTTGGAGAAAAAAAGCTGTGGCTTTTGAGCAATAGGCAATATGCAAGTAATTTTGTTCAAATCCTCGTATTCATATTTTTTCACCCTATATTTTCGAATGAATAAGATACAGAGCGTGATCCTCAAGTGAAAATTCATACTCCTCAATTTATTTCTTGAAACACTTCTTTTTTAACGTCCGAGGGCAAAGGATTATTCAAATAATCCGCATTCCGATCACGTATTTCCAAATTCCCTTCAGTCTCGAACACACGCAGCCCAAATTATGATGTCGAAGACTTTCATCTACGCAATTTTCAGAAAATTGAAACACTTGCGAAAGAGTTTGGATCGAATGCATATATGCAGTCGTCGAATTGCGAATTTCGCCGGGGAAAGCTTTCGGCAAATACATTTTGCGTATAGAATTTTTGTGCTAAGGTACCGCAGGTACATTAGCTTCGAAACGAAATTTCACAACTTTCACCTAGAAAAAACCATCGATCGTCCATGTCGAAGGATTCGCCCGAGGAAAGACTCTGCCTGAGGCATTGGCGAACGACATCACGTTCATCATTGAAGTGTTGAATGGATCACGCATTCAGGTGGTCGTGGGGGTGCCAAATAATTGCGTCATTTTTTTCTCAATGCCCTCTGACAGAAAAGAGAACGAGTACCCCTTGAGCAATACCCTGTCTTGTCGAAGTACGCGTAAAGGGGGCTTAAATCGAGTGGCAGTGAAACAATTAAAGAGGTATCGTGGCCCACCCTTCAAGTCCCCTCGTGGGAGGTAGTCGATAATTAATTTTCCTGATGGTGGTGATTTGTTGAAGAAATGCAAAGGGCTTATTCACCAACTGAATAAAATTTTTCAATCAGAGTTTCCAATAAGAGCCTTGACTTGCGAATTTTCAAAAGCCGTTTTTCCATATTCATCATTCTGAAAATTGCAACTGCGAGTAGCACAAATACATTTGATTCCGAAATTCAAAGATATTCCAACAAACGCAGTGAGACTCTCGTTATCTTTGTGAAATTTTTGCAGGAACTTGTTGGAGTATTTTTCAAACGAACTTGAAATGCATTGTTGCCTGACTGGGTGTTCGCGAATCATTAAAATTTCCAAATGACATTTGAAACAAGGACAATAAAACACCTCAACAATACAACACCTTACAACCCTCATAAAAGTGGCACCTGATCTCGCGGTGTTTTTTTTTTCAATTTTCCATCAATCGAATGAAGAGGCTCAAGGGTTTTGTATGTGATGATCAACATATCAAGAAATATTGCTACTGAAAATTATTGAGTTTTCTTTTAGTTCGACGTTTAAATTTGAATGGGCGACTTTTAAAAGATGCACAGATGTTTGTGTTTTAAATGTAGTGAAATATTCGTCCATGCCCGTCGCGGAGAATATTTCGAGGCTTGTTTTAATTGATCAATTGATTGCTTCAAATGCTTAGGGCTCTTGAATTTTTAATCATACTTCTATAGTTTACATTTTGAGGCCCGAAAGCCGAAGGGTTTTTGAAACACTGATGGGAAAATGTTGGCTCTTCTTAAGTCTTTCTGTCACGCAGAAAGGTGCGCTTTTTTTTTTTGTATGCATACCGGAAAGGCATGAATGAGTTTGATGTTCCAGCTAAAAATGAGGAAGATTGTTGGTCAGGCAACTATTTATTCGAACTATTCATAATTCATTTCAAAGTACATGTGAAGAATGTTCATGAGACATGACGTGTTATCTCTTTGGAAGCCTGACATTCGTACAGCGCCACACCATCGATAATATTTATTTTACTTCAATTGATTGCCTTAAAGGTATATAAATTCTGAATATTCGCATCATGTTTCTTCCTGCTCAATTTAAATTGTACATGCCAGAAAGCCAAGAGTTTTTCGAAACACTGATCAGAAAATGTTTTTTATCTCTTCCGGTCACGCAAGCCATGCTTTTATTTTTTACTTATTCTGGAATAAGGATTTTGAATGATTATGTTGCTCCAGCTAAAAATGAGGAAGATCATTGGCCAGGCAACTATTTACCGGATTACTCATAATTGATTTCAAAATATCATGAAGAATGACCAGATATTTGAGGTTTTATCTCTTTGGAAGCCCAATATCTTTATTGCCCCACAAAAATGATCAGTTGATTTTATTTTAATTTATCAATTGATTTCCTCAAACGGCTTAGAAATCTTGCGTTTTAAATCATGCTTCTTCCACTACTCAATTAATATTTTTCCAGGCCCAAAAGTCGAGGTTCTTTGAAACACTGATGCGAAATTGCTATTTTATCTCTTCAGGTCACGCAAGGCAAGCTTTAATTTTTATCTTTATTTATTCATGAATGAGTACGTAGCTCCAGCTAAAAATGAGAAAGATCATTGGCCAGGCAACTATTTACCGGATTACTCATAATTCATTTCAAAGCTCATGAAGAATGACCAGAGGTTTTATCTCTTTGGAAGCCCGACATCCGTATATAGTGCCACACCCTCAAGGCCGCGGCCCAAATTCACTCCCGGGTTCGCTTTTCCGTCTAATGATGATCTATGGGTCACATACACGACTCTAGGTTCTAGAGATCCATATCTAGAAAAAAAAGGAAGCATCGAAGCTCGCATAATCATCGAGGTACGAGGAAAGACTGTGAAATAATCGCCGACGGCGTGTTTTCAAGAGAGGTTTAGATGCTTTTTTTTTTGCGGTCTCAGCATCGTATTTTTATTTTTTATTTTTTTACGTGAGATCTTTCGATTAACACCCACTACGCAGAGGAGTCATTAGAATGAACCACGGAAGAAACTAAATCAGGGGGAAATGGGTGGTTTTAAAAATTCTGAATTTTATTTTGACTCGATTTTTATTGAAAGGGTTTCATTTCATTTTTGATAAATGCTGCTCCCTGGCAAGTGTTTACCATGCCACGATTCCTGGCGAAATCTTCTTGAAAACCCCCGATATTCTTTTTATCATTGGAAACATTTTTGTGATGAGGTCTGAAAAGCTGTGGAATGAACAGGTGTTGAGTGACAGGCGAGAAATGAGCTTCGTTTTTCTTGCGCAACATAAGCTTCCAGAAAAAAAAATACTTCGTCTAATTTTTTTCTTTCGCATTTGAATTATTTCTCTCACTGGCAGAAATCAGATATCAAGCTGAGAACACGCTACTGATTCTGCTGCATTTCGAAGCCTGTACAGGTAATCCCAATTTTCATCATCATTTCTAATTCACACGTGAAATCTCCAGATCCAAGGAAATTTTAGTTTACCGTAGAATAAATGAGCAGAATTCGATCAAGTTGTATGTCCTCCCCTTCATTCTTTTTTTTTTTGGCGAAACTTCTGGAATAATTATGAAATTTCAGCAGTCATTCCGACATTTTTTCATTCTTCTTGAGGCATTTTGACGTTACTCCTTATCTATTCGCAAAAATTAAGATAAGTAATTGACACAATGTCCTGAAATTATTTTTTAATAAAAAGCACTTTCAATTTTGTGGGAAAAATGCCATCGTAGTCTGGAACTCAGGCAGATAACGGAATTGCGTCAGTATCATAAGCTCCTTGAAAAGTTTGAATTTCAATAAACTTAGCGAAGCACAAAGACAGTGAAAAAGATGGAAATTTTCTTCGTGTTCTTGGCTTCTTGTATCGCAGTGGCAACTGCTGAAAGTAAGGATAAAGCCCTTGTCAAACCCAAAATTACTTTTTTTCCGTATTATTTCTCTGTTTGCTGGAGGGACAGTCTGCATCCTTTTTCACAGGAAAAAGTGATGTGTAAAAATGATCTGTTAACGAGACTTGACGTCGTGGAACAATAAAAACGTTAACTTGAGGTTTTTTTCCTTTCTTTTGATGATTTATTTTCGAAAGATAATGAAGAAAAGACCACTTGAAGTTTCTGACACACCTACCAGACGCTTCAAGGTGTTTTTTCAAAGCATTTTTCCCAGATCTTAGAAACATTCGTCTGGTTCAGACGGAAAACTTTCCACGAGAAAATCGCCAAGTGCAAAAATCAGAATTCTGCTGGTGATCAAATCGCTGTAACCCAACAGTTTCTAACAGATTTTTTCTGCAATCTTTTCGTTAGTTTAACCAGTGAAACGTAACGATTTTCTCCTCCCGTATAGAAGCCCGATTTTTTTGGTGGCTAAAAATGTAGATGAAGTGCCCTATATAAAAATAATCAAGGCCAAGTCTTTTTTTTAAGATATCTCGGTCGGAAAAATTGGCTATTGTCATGAGTATGCAGTTTATCTATTGAAATATCTTCTAGCTGGTGGCCCTAAGGTATGAGGATTTGCATTAATAACATGCATGAAGGCATAATCCGCGAGTACTGCACCGAAAATACTTCCCTTTGGTGATTTCGAATTTTATTTCGCATCTCAACCTCTCATAAATATATCATATAATTTAATATATTATACGCACAAGTATTTGGAGGCCTTTCATGAAATCAATCGCATTTAAAGCACACACATTTTAATACAGTGTTTCGTAATATTTAGCGACGACTCGAGGCTAATAGTTTCTATGAAAAGGTGATAGTTTACTCTTAAGGGCTGAAACAAGAGTGACTCTCAATAATAGCCAAACTTAATTGTAGTGAAGGATTCAACGACTTTACAAGTGGATGTTAAACATGTCATACTTCCAGTGTTTGACTGGTTTCATGAATCCAACTTCGTACAAACTTTTTTAGCGTTCTCTGTAGATCACACGATATAATCTTCAAATTTAAAAGTCCAGTTCAATCCGTATAAGGCTTGTCCTTCTGACAATAGGAATTAGAACAATTATATGAGCCAAGAAGTCTTCAGGCGCCGAAATTCTGGCGAATCAATCACCGCATGTTAACGAGATGTAAATACTTTGACGACAAGTTTTCAACTGGTTTTTATCGTGAAATGAATATGAAGGAATTTAATTGTGAAGCATTCTATTTTAAAGTGCCATTGGAAGACCAACTGAAGCTTAGGAGGCAACCATCTGATGAAGTTGAAGATCACCAAAGCCCCAAATGGGATGAATGCTGGAACACGGTTGCGGAAGACGGAACTTACGGGTTTTGTGAGGCTGAGGGTTGCTGTGAGGGCAGTTTTTGGATTTCCAACTTGTGTCCCCATTACCCAGCTGACTGGAGGTGCTGCTTTTCAAGCAACTCATGCGCAACACGAGGAGGATGCACTTGTAAGATTCAAAATTTTATTTTCCACGTATCTTGTTTGAAGCAAAAACATTTCCCGGCTCGTCTTTTTTTCGGCACCAAAATCATTTTTACTGAGCTCAGATGTCGTCGTAAAATTATTCTTATGCAAGAGTGCATTTTTTTCATTCAAAAAGGTGTCTATGAAGTGGAAGGGGTTTTCAGTAAAATAGAAATAACACACTTTTTCGTGGGATTCCAATCTGCGCTGGTCATTTGCTTTCAATTTGAATTTCGAAGTCCCATGCTTATTGCTGATGATGAGGCAAAAAATAAATTTTACATCTTCACCCAGGAAAAATGTTCTGCTAAAAATCCAAAAAGACTGCTTTGTAAGCCACGTTAAAGCTAGTGTATAACGTATAGAAGAGCCAAATTGAAAAATGTTTGGGGAAATTTCAATATATTATATATATTATCTCCAGTTCAGTTTAAAATCTTTCTTGAGACATTTCCTGCAGGCCAGGGTCCATTTTGACGAGTATCAATTGAAAATTGAGATTTAACGATTTTTTTTCCATTTTTCAGGATTTAATTTTTTTTCAACAGTAATCAATACATTTTCTGAAATTTTTTATTCTGAACAGCCACATGCTCAGATGCAGATGCTCAGAGTTATGCATGTGGACTTCTGGACATGTACGAAAAAGGTCAAGTTTACCTCAAGCCGAATCACTTCAACAATGCAGGAAACAACCCATTCGATGGAGCGTCTGTTTTATCCAATATCAAGGACACATGCTTGGGAATGATCGTCAAGCGTTCCTCGTAAACCTTTTTAAAAACGTTTTTTCGTCGACGCATTTTTTAAAAGTACATTTAGGCAATATTTTGAACAAGCAAATCATTTCTGGGAACCTAAAATTGCAGATACAGTTGCGCAGAGGGTTCGAGTCCCGGAGGCTGCATTTGCCTCACTAGCAACATGCTGGCCGCACTTTGGACTTACGCCACCAACTATTATGCCAACTATGGCCTTCCCATCTCAGTAAGAAACTCATATTTAAGTGAATGTCTCGTTTCGATGTATTATTGAGTGCAAATTATGAATGGTAGGTGAACGCTCTTGCTGGAAGCTGTCATTCCTCCAACTCGTGGCATTATCGAGGGAACACCTTCGACGTCGCTTGCACTACTCCTACGTTAGTCAATCACATTGATTATTCACCAGAATATGCATTAAAAAAATTTCGAATCACAGAAACCATTGTTCGGCCTTGGTGGACTTCGTGAGGCAATATCAACTCAACGAACTTTGTTATCCTGGAGGACCTTGTTCTGGACACGACACTTGGGTCCACGCCGTTTTCGCATAGACGATGTTTCAGCTCAATTCCCTATATTTATGAAATAAAATTTGGGAGATTTTTTTTATCCCTGATCAGTTTGAAATCATGCACTTTGTTTCCTTCGAATCGCTGCTCAATTTCGCCCCTCGTGCTGCCCTCCGATGCGATACGGTTGAGGTGAAGAAACTAGTCTTTCAGCCTGAGCGACACCTGTAACATTTATTTCATCTAACGCAAGCGTTTTTTCTAAGATTCCCGGATAGATGTCAGGCGAAACATCTACACTAGTCTGCTTTCGGTGCAGCAATATTTTCCAACCTTTTCGGGCCAGCAGATCGGAAAATTTCCAAAAAATGTCGGCAGGCAGACGAAGTTTTATATTTGCAGACCAAAAAATTGTTGCTTGAAGGACTTTGAGGCGGGTTATTAGGAAAATGTGTGCTGTTTTGCAAAAATTAAGTTGAGAATCAATGAATTAGCTACAGTGAAATTTCATTAAATATTAAAAAGGTGGGCTTGAAGAAAAGTTTCTCAAAATCAAAGTTAATTTTTCAATAGATGAAAATTTGTCTGAAACGTTATTAGGAGAAAACCAACTTTTATTTTCCATCAGATAATTTCAACTGCCATTGTCATTCTGATATTTCAGATATAACTGACAGACTAAATTGCTAATTTCTATGAATGTATTATGCTGAAGAAAATCTCGCACTGGGAAACAAAATTTGTGGACCAGTGCTGGGGGAGGGGGGGGGGAGAGACCAGGTATTAAAACACTGTTCTACAGCAAAATGTCGATTTCTATGTCAAATGATCAATGAAATACTATTTCACGTCTTGAAAAACAGAACACGTTTAATTGCCATATGGCTTTCCGCAATGCCTTCGAAAGCTGTATTAGAATACAGTCACAAACACCGCGAATATCGCATGACGCGGCGACGCACAAAATGTTCACTCATTGCGCTTTACTTCTGCTTCGCAAAAAAAAAAACTGAAGTTCCTTCTTAGAAAAATATAATTAGAAATGCAGCCATTTTTGAGTCATCCGCATTATTGTGGAACCACGGGAATTTCCCGAACTAAACTGCAATGACAGAGCCCGGCTTGTAAGGGATTTTCCGACTCTGTGTGAGATAGCTGGTTTCGTCCCCGACTCGCGTCCATTGGGTTGGAAGTCCTTCATCGAATTGCGTTTCCCCGAAAAGTCTCTCACCACCGTCCCTATTGAAGAAAAGCACACTTTTCCAGGTATAGAATACAATACACAATACAGTATTTGTACTCATGTCATGGATCCACACAAGGTTTTCGACTTGAGGAATCATACACACTCATGTCCAACAAACTCTCAGAAATATTCAGGCAAGTGCTCCCCACCTTTTTGGGTCCGCGGGCCGGTAAATTTTCATGAAATTTTTGCAGACCAGCAGATATTTTTGTAATACCTGTCATCAAAACTACCAGCCGAAAGTTGTATCAATTGTTAAAATCAAGTAGAGAAGCAAATATAGTGGAATGTTTTCAAAAATTGGAAAGCTGGGTTCAAAAATTTTTTTCTCAAACTGAATACATGAAATAATTTATTTCAGCAAGTTATTATTTTGATTGGAGGTATATTAGGAGGAAAGCCGACTTTTACTTTTTGTCACATGATTTAAATTGAAATTGATTTTCCAAATAACTTTCAGGTAAAAATATGAATTTTAATTACTCAACTACCTCTGAAAAATGAAGTGTGCCGAAGGAAATGCCCCGCGGACCAGGTAAAAACTTCTACAAACCAGAGGCACCTGATACGGATTTCAGCCCACAGATTTAAGCTATTAAAAAAGGGTTCGTTATTTCTGTTTCAGTGTCGTGTAAGAACTTCGGATCCGACAGCCTAATGAGAAGTGTTCATACTGACTGTTGTAATTACCAATTATACAAAATATTCTAATCGGATGGACAGCAGAACTTCGCGCTGATGAATCACAAGATTTCTTATTGGAGCTTTTTTTTTTTCAAATCCGACAAAGATTTTTAATACTGTCGAAGATGAAGGTGAAACACGAAGAAGGGCTAATTCTTCGTTATCACTCCATTTAGAATTCTTGCGTGGATCTGCCAAGGTAATTATCTCAGTTACAAATGAACGGGAGAAAATCCGAAAATATTTTCCATCTCCGAAAAAAAAGGAAATTCTTCCGAGAAATATGCAAATATGCTTCATCAATTGAATATCAACTTTGCTCTTACCACTGCCGTTGAGATCTGCCACCAGATTTCTTGCGTCCTTTCATCCTCGCCTCTCCTGTACAGAACCACGAAGTACCGAAACAACAATGAGTTATTTTTTCGTGTTCGTGTGCCAAATTTCTCAGTTCAGACGGCCGGCAGGGAAAGAACATAACTATCAGTAAGCCTATCTCACCAGAACGCTTGAAGTCATAGTCCAAAGTTCTGTAGCCGGAACTTTTGAGGGATTCCCTGGAGCAGCCGTCGCTTTCGTCGACGGAAGAACGTGAATAAGCCGCGGGCAAACGAGATCGCTTGCCTCCAGTTCCAGAATAGATTTCCTGCGGCTGGAATTAAAATGTCGATACATTATTGCAAGAAGGGCTTGGTATTATGAAGTTAGCACTGGAATTTTGCTGAGAGCAAAATGTATGCAAATCTGGCCTACTTACTTGGGCAGGATGGAAATATGGGCTCCGCTCGCCTCGACACGACACCTTCAACGTGTCCGCGTCCAAATACCGCTGATAATGTGGGTGTGGTTGTTGAGGTGGCTGGCTTTCAGTAGGAATCACTGGGAACGTCGCATACGGACTGATTTCCTCTCCACAATCTTATAAAAATTACGACATTCATCAAACAGAACAAAACGGAAACTGGAATTGTGAATACATGCGCGACATCTATCCCATTCACAAGAAAAACACGGTGCTCGCAGGCCGAAATTGAGCAGTTTTGAAAGATTGTCGAGTATCACACAGGTGTCGGTGGAATGGCAATTCTTACATACAGAGTAGAACATTAAAAAATTTCAAATAACTGTTTGCACTAAATAACAATAGTAATACTGTACTGTATTACAGTATATATTAAAATGAAGATAGTTGCATGTTTTTGCTTGCTTGTTCTCTGAATCTAAACTTCAGAACAAAGACATGTAAATACTGTATGTAAAAAATGCTAACTCATATTTAATACATTAAAATTATTTATAAAAATAATGCATTCTTTGATCACGAAAACATTAATGAAACACAGATTGGTCATGTTTCCAAAAGTTCTTCGGATATCACATCGGTGTCGTCTGGATGCTGATATTTCTTTATTTTATGCATACTCATTTATTTACTGTATTTCCAAAGTTCAAGTTATAGTTCAGGGTCATTTTTTTCAGGATTAGTTAACTTAAAATATGGTATAATTTTTTCAGTTGAGGAATGCTAAATCTTTTCTGAGAATTAATTTTTCCCAGAAGCAAAAAGCAATGATTTGTGCGTAATACAGTAAATGTTTTACATGTGCAGTAGAATCTTATTGTAACGACAATCTCATTATAATTGATGATCAATTGAAAGGAAGTCGTTTTTAGATCTCTGTCCCGCAATTTCCACACTGGTGAGATCAACTTCGTCATAAATGTTTTTTTTTACAGCAAAGCTATTTTACTGGTCAAAATGGTTTCGTTGTAACGATATTTTAACACGCAGTATTTCACCTTTGTACAGAATTTTTAATCAAGTCTGTGGCACAATGTGTTGGAAGGTGAGAGGAAATGATTTATGTGACATCAATACCTCCATTTCCGATCGAGAAAAACTCCCCAGAAGGAGTAAATTCAGGTTTCCTGGCCAACAATTGATCACGGAAACCAGTGCTCTGAAGAGGAATAGCGTTGTTTGACATCATGGTCCTCATGTAAACATCTTTGCTGTAGTCTGGTTGGTTGAAATAACTCGCGTTTGTGCCTGAAAATATAAAATCTTCAAATTAGAATACCCAGGTATCTCAAGTATAATCACAAAGAGGGAAAGCGGAAATTTTTGGGTAAAAATATGGTGTTGAACCTCTATATGTTGATTTCTAGGGACCAGGAAAACAAATTCGACTAAGGGAGGTTTTGACTTAAGGAGGTTGTGATTTTTGGAGGTTTCCAGTTGAGAAAAAAAACACTTTTGTTGTGAGGAGCAGTGAAAAATAGTGTGGGAAATCATAAATGAGAATACTCTGGGCCAAAACTAGCTCTTTAATGAGTTTACACCTTCCTGAAATTGGAGGCAGGGGTTCATTTGCTATTTTTGTTTTTCCATTCCTTACAATTAAGATGCATCACATTAAAAAAAAAAATCATTTTCTCCTTCATATTTCAAGGAAATAATAACCAGAAGGCCATAAAAAATTCGACTTATAGAGGTTTTACAGAAAAAAATTCGAGTTAGAGAGGTTTTTAATGTATTGATTCGAAGGGAATGCAGACAGGGACTTGAAAAAAACTCGAATTAGGGAGGAATTTGACTTAGGGAGGTTCGACTTATTGAGGTTCACCTGGAAAGCAAAAATTCTGTGATCGAATTGACCTACGTTTTCTCAGACACAAAACAACTGCTGCTACTGTCACCAAGACAGCAAGGCTGCTGGCGGTTATTGGGATCACCAGTCGTAAGCTGATGCTTTTTTGCGCCGTTTCTTCTCCAGTTTTTGACTCGGACTCTGCAACCGTCAACTCGGATTCCTGAGTTGCTCCTGAATCAATGGAAAGAAAACGTGAAACGTATTTTATCGTAATTCATTTTCGATTTTTTGTTGCTTACCAGGTGAATTAATCGTTTCATTGTGCATAAACTTGGTCCTCGTGCTGAAGAACGATGGCTTGAGCCTGTGATTGTTGTTGAGAACTGGTATTATTCTGAGGTCGTAATTGGTCCCCTTTTGTAGTCCAGGTAAAATGTAGTAGCCGAATGGTGGAATGGCTCCTGGAGCTGGAGAAAAAAATCCAGACAGGGTTCATCAGTATTAAAATACTAGAGTATTACCCGGGTAATTCCCTTGAACCCTTAAATTGCGGGTTACATCTTAAATTTACAGTATTCAAATTTCCAATGTATAAATTGAACAAATCGGATGCTACCTTCTTTCAGGGTCAGTGGATGACTTCTCTTGAATTTTAGTCCACTTTCATTTTTATGAAATGAGTTCTGCATGTAAAGCTATTTTTAAAGTTTTGATGAAAACTAATGAATTCCTTCCTTGGCGCCTGGTTTCGAATGAAAAACTTGTCTGAAAAAAGATTAAGGATTTATGCCTCTATAAGCTTTCTCAACATTTGAGCTGTCTCATCTAAGCCGTCTCAGCGATTCATAATCAGTCAGAAATTTCTTCATTTCTGTCTGATTTAAAAATTTTCCATGTTGCTTATTTTACTCCAGTGAATTCTTACAGCCCGCAAAACTTTACAATAATCAAATCCAATTTTCGAAGATTAACATTTAAGAAAATGTGAGAATTCAGGATATACTGTACTCCATTTGTTGAATATGTTAAATTTTACTACAGTTGTCTTGAAAGCGGCAATGCATAAAAGAATGAACGAGTGAGTTCTCCTGCAAGATTCATTAATTTTAACTCAGCTTTCAACCAATATAATGTATTTTATATCTTAATTGCGGTCGGACGCGCCAAAAATACAGGGTTACCAAAAAATGAAAGATATATACATTTTTCAAAATTTTAGGACAGAATTAATCCTGCAGTCTTGCATGCTATCTGACTTGCAAAGTTTGTGAGATCAACTTTTTTGTTTTGTTCGTGGAATTAATATTCATCACCAAAGATCACGCTGAAGCGCAGGGTACTTTTTGACTGAAAATTCTGTACGAGATATATGCATCAAGGCATCGCACTTATGTCGTATTTTCGGAATATTCCGGGTGTACCGAAGTATGCAGTATGCAGTACTGCGCTCATTTTTTTTTTCAACGGAAATGACGCACATAATTTCGAAATTCTATTCGAGATCGTGACGTCCTTATTCTGAACATCCTGATCCGAAAATTTCCCAAGAGAAGAGATACCGTACCTTGGATCCAATGCAAGGAGTCGGACTTTTTGTAGTCCACGTAGAATTTGGATATTTCGCAGTCGCCGAGTTGGAATTCCTGCAGCCCTACGGAAATGAACTCCAATTCCGGATGAATGGGGATTTTCTGCTCCCTTCTTCGTCCATTGCCTTGGGGCTGGATCCTGAGCTCTTGGCTTTGCTGACTCCATCCGATGGCATTCCTGCTCTTTATATTCACTCGGTAGTTTTCCCCGCATGTGAGTTCCTAGATTAAATGAAGTAAACGGGATTAGGACTAATTGTTTCCTCGCCCGTCGTTTTTTTTAAAATCATTTTAATTATATCCACAGCGATGAGGAAAATGCGAAGGCATCGCGGGAAAATTCATCAAAACTGAAAAGCACAAAAGGATGCTGTAAATAAAAATCACTAAACGATAGTTGATTATGCTGTATCACATGACTCAAATGGCACATGCTTTTCACTTCTGGTGACCCCATTTTTAATCTAGGAAATTTAAGAAAATATTGCTCAATTCTCAATTCAACAAAAATATAAGTAAACCAGTTTTGTGCCACGGGCAGATTTTTGCACTGGATAGGAAGTTGGATTTCGAATAACGATTCATGGATAGTACACCAAATAAAGAATTGCAAAAGTGCCCGCAGATAAATATTCACGTCTTACAATGGCTGCGTGAATTTCAAATTTTAGCGTCAGGGCCTCAGGGATTCGTATGAATTTCGCAAAAGGTACCCGAGATGAGATTTCATACCTGGATTTTGTGACTACGTTCAGTTGACAAGAGCAGTTTGGTCATCCAGTGATTTTCTTCACTCTCACTTCTCCAGCTCAGCAGAAAATTTTCTATAGGTTTGTCATTGACAAAGTGATCTTGGGTCCATTCCACACTCACGGAGTCACTGGTTCGATGAATTTCCGTCAAAACCGGCGCTTGTGGGACATCTGAAAGCAGATAAATATACACGAAAGATTGAAATCTAACTGCTTCTGAGCATATTAACCAAGAAAAAAATTTGGAATATTCCACACTTTAAAACGCTAGAAGAGAGTTGAATAAAAGCTTGTATCAGTCTCTTCTGTTATTCTCTGTTCGACAATATTTAGTGGCATTGAGCGTAATATTTGTCCAATATTTTGAAAACCATGAAGTTATTGATCCAAGACCACTGAATAATTTCTCCCAATTACAGTGGGGCCTCGATCAAGATGCGGACGTAATTGGTGCTGGACCTTGCCCCTATGTCAAAGCGTCCGCATGTTGGATCAAATTTCCCCATAGACGTCAAAAGGAACATACAGTATCTAATAAGTTCTCCCATAATTATTCAAAAATTAAGAATGAAGCCCTCAAAAATGGGTTCTCAACTTCAATATACACAGATAAACTGTACAGAATCTGATCTTCTGCCAGCATCAGGAACAACTCAAGAAGCAAAGAACATGAACAAGTCTTTCTATACTGTGCACACAGTATGAAAAAAAAAATTCTGAAACAAATTAGCCCCTTCTGATCAAGAATCAGAGTAATATCACACTGTATCAAAATTTAGAAAAGATTGCTTCTCAATTTTTCAAGAAATCTTGGGAGAGTGTGTGCGTCTCAAGACATTGTCCAGACGTCGAGGTCCATATATATTTTTTTCAGTGTCCCTAATTCGCATCGTCCGTTTGTCGAGATCCCTCGGCTGCATTTCCTACATCGCCAAGGGGCGGTTATTCTTTTATTCCCTGTTGTATGGACTTCGAGTGACATCTGTCCAACAGATAGGAAGAACGGAATATTCGTCACCTTGAACAGAGAGCCAAACAGTCCGATGAGCCCGACTGTCGCCGTTTTCAGCAAAACAATCAATGCGACCCCCGTGTTCCACGTGTGCGTGCTGCAAAGTCAAATGCACCACAGACAAGATCCCGTCTTCGCCTTCACGGGCTTCGAAATGCTTCTCCACGCTTTGAGGAGCAGCAGTGCCTCGGGGGATCCCTGCAAAATTCCATGTGATCTTCGGCGCAGGTTCCCCGATGAAGTTGCACTCTATTTTGATGAAAGAGCCCTTGCTGACTGTGTGGTTCCTCGGAAGGTCCGCCGATGCCAAACGTCCTGGAAATGGGTCACGAATCTCACGATAAACAGGGTCAATGACACCAAGGTTCGATGCGACCGCGAAAACATACGAGGGTTGGCCAAATATTGGGCGTGACTTCGGTTATTTCTACAGAACATGAAAGAGGCCCATGATATTATACCGTTTCTGGGATTTTTTCGGATTTTTAAACAAATTTTCAATTTCGTGCGCGGTTATAAGTGAAAAATCTTCAATTAACGCCTTTACTAATGTCACAGGGTGATGGAAATTTATCTGGACAACTGAAAATTTAAATTTTGTGGTAGTTTCAAGCACTAAGTAAAATTCAGAAAACATCATGGTCGGAAAAAATGAAAAAACTGGAGAGTTCTCGCTCATCATTGCAGTGCATCAAAAAATTAAAACCCGAAAAAAAAATTCCAGAAGCTGAGAATGTAATGGGCTATGTCGTAATTTTCATTTTTGTAGGCATGTACCTATACTCTAGAAATAACCAAGGTGGGACAATCCACGTAAAGCGCAAAGGATTCTTCATTCTAGGCGTTAATTTATTCAGTATTTGATTTAGATTTTACTTTTTTGGCGGATTTATAAATTGTCATTATCCATCAATGAATGCATTTTTACATTTCCAAGGAACGAAGCTCTATTGAGAGTGCAAAACATGAAACCTCATCGAAACAGGACAAGACCCAATCAGGAAAAGTGCCTGTAGAAGAACTTGCCGCATGCTCTAAGCATGAAAAATGATTGTTGTAGCCAGAGAGAAATGCAGGCTGAGACATCAGAAATTTCCAATTTCGATATATATAAAGAATAATAGTTCAGCAAAGAATTATTGGAAAGATCAGTTTAGGGTATCCAGGTTTCTGTCTGTATGTAATTTGAAAGCTTTCTAAAACTGGTCAAGACCATCATTTTCATTCGAAAAGTCATTCAGTAATCCTCCTCTGATGGTCTTTCCTAATTAGAACACATTAAAGTACTGGTCTTAATTTAAATTCTCCAACATCCGGCAATATTTAGAACAGAAATTCCAGAACTTACGGAAAATTTGTCATCCATATGATCAGTATATTCACTGTCCACGTGCAGATGGCTTGGATTCTCATGGATTTAATGCTCAACTATTTTCTAAAATCACACGAAGATGTTGCCTGAATTTTGAAAGTTGACACGGAATGAATGAATAAATAATTTACGTCTACCCAACCGGATGGAGCCGATGTGCCCTAAAATATTATAATGTTATCCTGTCCGACCAACATTACCTAAGTTTAGTTCAACTTGAGAAACGATCACAAAATTCAGTCAACATCTACATGATATTCAAAAAAAATCAGGCTCAAAAATGATTGAAAAAATCGATCTGAATTCTTCATGCGGAGTAAATTTGAATCAGTCTTCGGCCTCTTTTCAAAAATTTCAGAGGAATTTCCAGCAGTCCAACTAAATGACCAATCATTATGCTCTCAATAAAAAATCTCTCATACCGGGATTCGAAGCAGAAAGGTTGAATATATACAGGCACATTTGCTGGATTCTCTCCACAACGATTTTCTTTACTCTGTACCCATTATTTTTTTTTTTGCCAACGGGTTCTCTCCATATGTCACGCGAGTTCTCTATATACTGTATACAAATAAATTCTTTCTGCAACAATATTTTGTCTGTCTGGTACCTCGAATTTTGTTGCAGAGAGAGAGTCCAGCTGTATTAAAAAGTGTAAACTATCTCACCGGTCGAGCCCGTGACCTCGATGAACTTGGGCGAAGGCAGGCTTTCCGCAGTATCGGACAGTGCGGTGACCCAGAATTCGTACCTGGTGCCGGCTTTAAGCCCGGTTTCGTAGGTCGTCAAGTCGCCGTTGGTGGCAGCCAGATTTCGGTGCGCGATTGTCGGGGACCGAGACCTGCTGGTCCCATCCAAAGTTTTCCGATAAAACCTGTAACCACTGATTTTGCACTTGCTGATCCTCGGCGGCAGCCATGACACGAACACCGCGTTTTTGCCGGCTTTCACCACTTTTATCTGTTCTGGTGGGTCGGGATCTACGACAACATATATACAGAAGAAAAGAAAGAAGAACAAACGAGGAGAAAAACGTGAAATAAATCCTTCATGGCATAAACATTTAGAAATGTACTGCTGAAATATTGGGTAAAGTAACATCTGTCAGAAGTTTTTTCTCGGGGATGGAGAGATATGGACTCGGAGAGAAAAACGTGGGGCCAAGTTATATCTGTATATTTTGTGCCTTCGAAAACATGTCCTTTCGAGTCGTCTGAAATAATGTCCCAAACTTTCAACAACAAAATTTATAACTCTACTCGAATTTTGAAGAACTTGAAAGTCACTGAGAGAAATCAACGACGCGCACTTATTCAGCATGAAAACGTATTTGTAATACGTACAAAAGAATAATTATGCAGCAAGATATTGAACAAAACTGCAGAATTGAAAATTTTAAAGAGAATTTAAACTTTTTTGAATGTTAACATCTTTAATAGCGTCACTTTTGTTTTTCCGTGCGTTTTCCTCGCGTTAAAATCAAGTTTTATGCTTGAATTTAGTTTTATTCATGGAAAATATCTTTTTAATAATTTATGAAGACAGATCTTCCAGGCTTCGGATGGACGTGATAAGCCATAGACGTTTCAAGGAATTGATTGTTTCTCTCTGCCCTGGTATTTGGATTCAATTTATCTATTCAACTAACAGAGGCATCAATATGTAATTCAATTTAGAAAAAAAAGTCAAGTCACCTGATGGTAATGTGCTGCAGGACACGCTGTCACTGAAGGGTCCATGTCCACGAGAAGTGACTGCAGCCACAGAAACCCTGTGGTTTGTAAACGGCTGGAGGTTCTCAAACGTCAAAGACTTCATCTGTGTCTTTGAGGCCTCAATGTTGACTCGTTCTGAAAAAAATATAGATAAAAATTTGGTCTAAAATAAGTTTACGTTCAACCGCAAAATAAAATACCTGAGGAGCATTTGATAAGATCGTAAAGCGCAGAAAAGGGATCAAAACAAGGAATTTCTGCCCAGATCCAGAAGTGATGGAAATAAAGTCGACCATGTTTCCAAGGATTATTGTATCGAGGCCATTTTTTGACAAAATGTAAGCTTCCAAAGCTACCATACCTCCGAGGAAAAAATGTAGCTCCTCTCGTTTCCGGATGTTCCCACGTTTTTTGCATGTGACAAATGCATTCAAAATTTTCAGTCATTTTTATATAATTTTTCCGCAAATGTTTGACGCTTTAGAATCTAAAAGATAATCATCTGAAATATGCGTATTTCTGGGGACTTATTTTCCTTGAGTGGGACATACATGCATGTCATTAGTGCGACAAGCCTTAAATTCTGACACGCGTTCTCAGGACACAGGAACTGTCAGAAGTCTCTAGGAGATTATAATAAACCATCGAGCTTTTGATGCCTTCGTGTATTGAACATTTGAAATGCATCCGAGAGTGGAACAGCACAAAAGACTCACCTGCACCTTCCCATTCCCGGTGTACTAAATAATGCGCAATGATCCCATTACGTTCCGGGGAAGCAGGTGGGTCCCAAGTCAATTCGATCCTGTCTGGGGTACTGGTCCGACACACGAGGTGCATTGGGGGTCCACTCGGAACTAAATATATGGTAGGACCAGCAAAGAAAAACTTTCGATTTTACCAAGACACATATGGAGAGCGATGGTTATACCGACGAAATATTGAGCATCAAGAAGTACCATAAAAATACAATCGTATTTTCTACATCTCTTATAAATGCACATGTGCTCAAAGTTTGTGAATGTTTTTCATCGATTTATCGGTCGAAGTTTATACTTAATGTACTTCACAGTTACGCAACGAACGTCCAAGAATTCATTCTTCGTGATATTTTCGAATGACGTAGATGTCGCTTCAGTCTTGATTTATGTGGGATGGTTCGAACATTTTTTTTCAGCACCTCATATTGCATGTAAACTTATTCGAGTACCCAAGTTCATTTTCAGTGGAAACTAAAGTTTTATGTGATGATGCTGATAATTCATGAGTCCAAAAGCTTCAAGCAACTTGAAAGGATATAAAAATGTATTTCGACAGCAGCACGAGTTTCAGTGAAGTAACGTACTGTATTTGTTTTCTCTCAGCTCGAAATTTCATTCTCTGTCCGTTTTTCAGCTGACAAAGAAATGAATTTAATTTTTTCCGGTAGCCAATCTTTTTTTTAGCATAAACTCATTAGCTGTGAAAAAAGAACACGACGTCTTGAAGAAAGCGTCTGGTTTTTATAACAACAGCAGATATAAAACTCGTTAAAGATTATTTGTTGCGTTCGAGTATTTCAGAAGAATACCTTCACACTCAGCGTTTGGGCTGGGGAAAACCCCGTTTAATTCAAGCTCAAGGTCGTCGTCGTCATCGAACATTTCTTGGCGAATATTAGCAAAGTTTGATAATGACAGATACGATCGCTCACCCTCTTCGTAGGTTTCGACAGCGACGGGTGTCGAGTGTGGGCCAGGACCTTTGCTCGTCACGGCCCTGACGACGACCTGATATTGCGTGTAGGGCGAGAGGCCGTCGAGTGTCGCACGGAAATAGTGTCGAGAACCCAGGGAAAGTCCGACTTCCGGTGCCACGTCTCCGGCCGCCGTCGACTGCCACTCGTATTCCCGTCGTTCATCCCTGAAACAAGCAGCAATAAATGCATGAAAACATTGACAATAAATGAATAAAAATCCCTATCGATTATTGTGAGTGAAATTTAAAATCTGCATAAAAAAGCAACAAGCAAATAAAAATTGTTACAATAAATGAGTAAATAAAAATCCCAATCGACTGTGAATTAATTTTTACAGCTGAATAAAAACAAGCAAATAAACAATTTGATTTTGAATGACATTTTAAATCTGAAATTCAAAAAATTTCCAAGCAGCGTGCTCTGCTTCAATTCAAACTTTTGTAATCCCCGACTAGCGACGATAAGTTCGCATGATAATCAGAGATCAACTGTGCGAATATTTCCGAGCGAAGTGGACACATTTTAATTTGAATGTTGAATAACAGACAAACCACCTGATCCTGCACAGTATAACATTAATCTACATCATTTAACTTTCGAGAGTGCCGAGCATATTCCGACACAGGTCGTCCTGTTGAGTAATTATGCGTCACATTCCATAATAAAGTAATGCGATTTTGTATTTTTAGCATGCTAAGAGCTTCGTCGGTTGCACTCAGTTCCGTTCCACGAAGAGTCCCCATCATTTTGGCAAAAGGTTTAAATGCGCGAAGTCCGCCTTTCAAGAGACAAAGTGCGTGCTCTGGAAAAGCTGACAATGCGCAATTAGCACACTTGCACACTTTGCTGTTATCCCAAGCCAGACCCCTGAAGCGATAGCACAGCAGACTCTGCATTAGGGTGTCCCGGAAATGTTCCGATCTCACTTTCTCGGAAATTGCGAGGAAGTACGTATTTGGAAACCTTCTGATGGTTCGAAAAAGGTATGAAAAAATCTTAACATCATGAAGTACAATGGTTAACGAGAGGATTATGAAAGTAATGAGCTACAAGGCGAAGCAACTTTGACCTTTCATCTTGAAACTCCCCAATGTAGAATTCTGCGAAATGGCTGAATAAAAGAGAAGAGAAGTTCGAGACCAGTTGAAAAATAATGAGTTCAGGAACTTCCGGAACAAAGAGAGAATCAGATTGATCAAGACACCCCTTCATCTTGAAGATAATGTACCGAACTAGAGAGTATTCAAAATTGAATAAGAGGAAAAATCCCGTGATAAATTGAAGTAATTTTTGTATCGATGTACCTCATCAGCAAGAATTAAGCATCAATTTCAAACTACTGCCCTAATAAATGCTGCTAAAATTCTGCATTTAAAATACAATTCTGTTATGGCGCTTTTTTTGAGTCATACGTTAGCATTTGAAATTCATAATGGTGAACACATTTCATAATAAATTGATACCGTGAAAATTTTCACAAGCCAATTCAAGTGCCATATGGACATTTACAATATTCGAAAAAAAACCTCCACCTACCGGGAAATTTCTTTCTATCTTTCGGAAGAAAAAAACTATGCGTGCCGAAAGTAAAATGTAAAAAAATTTGGATTTCGACCATCTTCTTCAGTCTTGTTTTTTTTTCTGCATCCTCGGGACGTTAAAAAATTCCAGGTTCATCCGGCCTGGCTTGAACACAAGAAAGCCTTTCAAATTTCCAATATGATGTCTTCTCAAATGTTGGACTGCTGTGCACAAGTTAAAAATTATTCCATTCAAACTCGTGAGGAAATATACACTCCTTCTCAACACCTGGCCATTCCAACATCCACATATACACAGCAGCTGGGAGAACCGATCGAGTCCAAAGTTCAGAACGGTACTCCAACTAGTCCAACACGGGTATCCGTCATAATATTACAATAACAGGCCTCACCCATATCGACGGAATCCCAAGTGATACGCCAATACCAGCCCATTCTCGTCCTCTGTGGGCACGTGGCCCCAGGACACGGCCACAGTGCGGGCGTACATCGAGGAAGCAGACACGTCCGTGGGAGCGGAAGCCGGACGTTCTTCCTCGGTCCGGAAGTGGAGCGTAGGCGACGGGGAACTGATGCCCATGACGTTGCGTGTCCGGACACGCACGACGTAGTCACGTCCGGGACGCACGTCACTCAGCTTCCCGCCACGAGGACTCGCCAGCACTGTCGATGACGGTGACGACGACCAGGCGTCGCTGTTGGCATCTGTGTGTGTGTGTGTGTTGGGGATGGGTCATGAAAAAGGAAAATAATTCAAGAGTTGTTGACCCGAAAGTGATGAGTTTGATTCGGACCAGAAAATCGTTGATTCAGACTATACAAGGAAAGTGATGGACACAAAAACGAAGTTAAGCGGTGCACAGTAAGCTTGTCTTTAAAGAAGAACAATAAACATGATCAATACATTTTTAGCGAAGATGTTTTAATAAATCAGCCTTTGCACATTTTGATTGCGAGTGAATTTCGACATGAAGATAATACACAAGTTTGGGAAAAATAAGACAGAGAAAGTATCACCTTCAAAATAATCTGACTACAGGATAAAAAAAACTAATGGCGCAATGAAATTAAATTCTACAGGCAAAAAACATCAGTCTGTCTGATTCGGTCTTGAATTTTTGATATTTTATTCATTTCCCTTCAACTGACGACTGGCAATTTTATTGCGACTCGAGCACAATCGATAATGAGGAAGATATTCGGTAAGCTGCAATAACTTCACGACCGGAAACATCCTTTCAGTCTTTGATGAAGCGACGAGATAAGCAAAAAGTGCTCATCATATACTGCATTCAAAATGCAAGTTCTTTATGATGAGGGCACCTGATAAAGGCGATGATTTTTGACATTTTCAGGTTTGTCGGTAAAATCTTTTTTTTTTTAACATGCGATGATGAACTTATATCTCATCCTTCGTGGCTTTCCCCCACCTCAAATTAAAATATGTTTTCTCAGTATTATTCATTAACCGCATTCATTCCTTTCAAAAACCCAGATATGAAACTTCAACTCTCTTCTCTAAAGCATTGAATAACGAAGGAATTTAAGTAGCGTCTCTCAAAAAATGTATACCAGCAGTCGTCTTGTTTAATTGTAACTAGGTGACATCCACAGAAAATAAATAGGGAAAAACGATGTGCTCAGCCCAAACTAGAGATCTGTACTGTAATCTGGCGAACAAGCTGAATTCTAACCCACGACTTCGAAGAAATTTTGGAAAATTCCAGTCTCTCGTTTCCTACACCCATGCTGCAGACTTCGTGCTCATCACAAGTGGGCAAACAACTTTCCAATCTCTCAACCGGTTACACGCTTGTTTTTTTTTTTCATGAAAGCCAAGTAGGATGCTTCTTTGTTTACCTGTCTGGGGTCGAAGGAAGAACTCGATGACGAACTCGTCGTTGTCGTCCGAATGATCGCCGTCGGGTTCCCACGACAGCTCGACGGATCGACTGCCAACTGACTTCAGTCTCACCAGCCTCGGCGGTTTTGGCAAGTCTGGCAAGCAAACAAACATTGCATCTTCATACCCTGACATGAAAGGTGACCAACGATTTACGATAGAAAAGTAAATACATACTTTTCCAGCGTACATTATATATACAGTATTGTACAGTACAGTACAGTATAATGTCTATGCATACATTTATATGAATGAGTTTTAAACCTTGGGGAAGAGGCGGAAAAAATCGGATTGGATCTAAAGTTAGACTTAGATCAATCAGACCAATTTATGTATAATCATTTTTAAGCCAGGATACTTTCTTGCTGGTTTTTTCCACCTTCTCTGGGACTACTTTTGCTTGAAAAGGTTCAATTGGATGATGCTGAATTGTATCTGGGAACGGGGTTCACCTATTGGCTTATCTTTTCAAATATAGCTTTCTTTCGAATATGTTGATGATTGGAAAGTATCCATACAGATAAAATTCTGCATCAGACTGCATCTTTTATCCAATGAAAAATATCGGAACTGAAAATCTTCTGGAAATTATGCACAAACGACAAATATTGCCCAAGAAAATTTCCATGTCCGGTCTGCTGTATTTAGAAATATGCTTTGAAATGATTGAATGTATTTGGGGGAGTTGGGTTGGGTGGGGAGGGGGTTTGGATGCAGGAGTTCTGGTTATCCCTTGTGAACGCTGAAAAGCGGCAAATGAAGTTTTCTGTTCATTCATTCATAGAAATATGTTTGTAGAAATTAAACAGGTTAGCTTGGAGTCCCCATTGATCCCACTTGGGTTCTGAGAATTCAGACTGGAAAACTTTAGTTTTTGACTAGGTAAGAACGCTATTTACCCTTCGCAGGTAAAATAAATAAATTTTAAAATGGATAGAAAACTTATCGAGCAGAAAATTTAGACGAAAGTATTCTTTATTCTTCTTTGAGAAGGCCCAAACTAGTTCAGATTGCTTCATGTACAAATAAAGAAGTCAATAGAAAAAAAAAACCTTGGATGCCTACGCGCGAATTGTGAGGGAAAAACTAATATAATTGGAACGCACAACAGAGGTAAATTCGCCGATTTCATCGTTGATTTATCATTGCATAGAAAACCCTTCGGAAACAGATTACGTGTAAATAAATAGGAATCGTAGCAAGAATAGACCCAGGAAGTGAACCTCAGCCAGACACGCAGCAGATGTAGAAAAATAGAAGCCAACGTCAAACGGTTTGGTCCAAGGAAAAATCGGCTTCACTTCTCACCCGTTCTTTTAAAATAAAAATAAAAAAGTCTGGGGAAAAGATTACAGGGATGAATGAAATCCTGAGAAACCGGGCAACTTCAATCCCACCCTGAGCGATTAACGTTTTAACCCCGCTCAGGCTCCAAAAGGAATTTCGCTGATGGTCTTTTTTCCCCGACAATAGAAAATCCGAAAACGTTAGAAATATCGAACCCGAATATTAAAGCTTTCTGAGAATCATTCTTTAAATCCTTGGATTCTAGCTCAGTATGAGGTAATTCTGACATTCTCATTTGCTTCCG